>OU426982.1:100738775-100973775 GCA_911387785.2 Aelia acuminata | reverse complement strand
ATTTTTTAAGCTTTTAAGGCGGGAAGCAGTAATAGAATAATTTTTTTCAAGCAAATAATTGTAATAACTTAGTTGATAGAGCACTGCTATAATTATACATAATTTTGGTTTCATTCACCTTTTCCGCGGTAAGATGTTACAACCTGAACGACCATAGCTTGCGACAAAACGAATTCAATATTTGTAGATCTGTCTTTTTATTCAGGTATCAATGATATAAATCCAGGTACGTATCGCACCAATTAGAATTTGTTGAATTTTTTATATTGTGCAGATCAAAGATGAACGAGTACATGTGCCGAGTGTACGTGGCAGACGAAATACTCTCAGAGATGGGAGAAGGTCAGCTGGGCAGGCTGGGTAAACCCGCGACCAACCACAAGAACTCGGACAGGGACCACCTCCTGTCCGACCAGGGGTCTTCTTCTTACAGGGACTGGCTGTCGAGGTGAGCGTAGCAATGTTAGCTTCCTAATGCACTAATATATTTAACTCGACTATTTTTCTTGTCATTCATAATATGCGAATTCTTAAAATAACTTCTAAATATTTTCTATAAGAAGAGAAAATACTGGCCTTGGCCGGGATTGGAACCCGGATTTCCTTATTATAAAGAGGTCAGTGAAGAGAAAGGATTGACTTGACCGGGAAACATGCCTGGTGGATCAAATAGCAAGAGCGCCTTACTAGTAATAAGGAAATCAGGGTTCGATTCCTACCACGAATTCCTACTTCTCTTCTTATAAAAAAATATTATATATTTAAATAAATAAATACATGTATTTACATTTATTAGACAACTGTTAAACTCTTACGGGAACTCTCTCATTCTATACGTAGACAATTTCATCCTAATTCATTATAATATTTTCATAATATGGCTGGAGTATCAGCTATATTACGGAAACATTTGTATCTCTATCACCCCTATAATATAACCAAGAAAGTCAATACATAGCTTAAAATCGGTTGATTAAGCATTGTACATAGTTACCTAATAATGGTTAATATGTTGATGTAACAGTTTACTCAACACACTTTTTTTGGTTAAAATTTTTGTAATGACCAATAGCGAACGAGAAAAACTGCCGTCTTACAAAATTAATCTTTCTCAATCATCAAGGTAGGTTAAAATCTATAATCAATAATAATTTACCGATCGAACTCAAAGAAAAGGCTTCTATATGAACATCAGTATGTAATATCCACACTTATTTTGTTATTAAAAATTTAAGCTATTATAAACTTATTAAAGCAATACATTGAAAAGCATAGTAAACGTCAACTAAATTAATATTAACTCAACTTAATCGAATATAATGCGTAATCACTTACTCTTATAACTGGTAGTAAATTAATATAAACATCAGGCTGTTCGGACGACGCTACAGTGGGGGTCCTAAATTTTGCCTATCCAGGGATAATTAGGATAGGGACATCATGCAGGCTCGGGACCTCTATTTTAAGTCCTATCCGAGTGACGGCATAGCCATGGATATTTTACACTATTTAAAAAATCCTAGGGCCACCGCAGGACGCGAACTCGCCTAATATTTTAGGTTGCTATGCTAAACCACTACACCCCGTTGGGTCACCTGGGTGACCCCAGGTGGCGTATTTTATTGAATAACAAAGGCTCTAGAAATATTCGAGCTAATTAAATTGTTAATGCACAAAGGTAAAATAGACACTAGATTAGAAAACATTTGAAGCGTGGAAATGCATAAGGGTATAAGTGCATTAGGAAATTTGTACAGAAATGATGTGACTTATACCCTCTAGGTTGAAGTACGTTCAGTGCTTACACCCATGTCATCTTTCAAACGTTCAATGAACAACAAAACATTACTTATACCGATTTCTGAAGGATGGTTTCGGCACGTATAACAATTTGGCAAAAAAAAACTTTGTTTTATTTTTTTTTGGCACTTAGACCCTTATGCATTTACACGCTTCATTTATATTCTTTACTAAGGTTTATCTCGATGAATCATTTGTTTTTTTGCGAATTATTTCCATATCCTCCTGATGGAATAGATACTCTACTTTAGGAACAATTCTTCACATAGAGAGTATTAAATAAATTCAAATTGATTTGGCGTTTTGTAAGGGATTGTTTGAACGATATACCTACTTTATTTAATAAAAAATTATGGATATTTTAAGTCACTAAAATTTTTTTAATAAAAATATAATAGACCTATCTATATTGTAACCAGACAATACAATAATCTTTTTTTTTCTTAATGGAAAATTAAAAGCTTTAATTTAATACTCAAAAAAATAATATTAACCTTTTTTGTCCAACAAAGATGCACCATAAAAAAAAATTGTGTTACACTCTATGCCCTCAGGTCTACGTTGATGGACGATGTGTACCGACACTACGACACGATGATGGCAGGGACGGAAGAAATAGAGACTGGAGAGGTGACGGGCTACGCTGTGGGAGGAAAAACTACCGGAGGTTCGTCACATATTATTCAAGCCAACTCTCTTCCAAACGTACACTAAATATGTTGATTAATTGTTTTAAAATAATGAAAATAATAAAATTGTACGATTTTCATAGGATATAATGAGCATGTGCCGGGAGATTCTTATGGTCCCCCTCCACCACCACCTCACAGCTTCAGCCCGCATCACAGTGGAGGTAATATAAATAAAAGAAATAATCAATAATATAAAAAGTAATAAATTTAACTGTTGAGGCCCTTCTATATAATTGACATTTCCATAAACATACAACATACAAAAAGATATAAATATTGAAAATACATTATATTAATTTAAGTAATTAATTTAATTGTTTAGTAGTTTTATTAAATTACTTGAAAACGCCATCATGATAATAATTAAAAAGAAATGTAGGAGCATTGCCTACATTTGAAACGATTTCTTGTATCAAAGACTTCCGAGGAAAGTATGAGATGGAATGGATTTTTTTATATACTTTTTTTAAAATTCTTTTCATCTTTTGCAATTAGTTAAATAAATAACAAATGCTATTAGTTAATATAAAATAACAAATATTATCTAATTATCATAATGTGGGTATGGAGCTTCCGATTAGACCCCGTTCAGATGAATGAATAAAATAAATTCAATATAAAAAACTTCTGGTGCGTGCGCGCAACACACAACTTTCACTTACCAACTTACTTAGATTTGAAATTGACGTGTTTTGCTAAATATCATTTCCCAAAGTCACACATTTTTCTACATTCATATCTTATTTTTGTTAATTGTTAAAGCCTTTTTTGAGTAAATAAAAAAACCCCGTGCAAATGATACAAAATTTATTAAGTAAAGTACCCCCTCCCGTAGATCATTTTTGATGAATTTTTTACAGTCATATCTCGGGAATATAAATACATCAAATACCAAGTTTGATCAAAATCGTTAAAACCGTTTTTGAGTAAATAAAAAAAACACGTGAAAATGATACAAAATTTATTAAGTAAAGTCCCCCCTCCGGTTGATCAATTGTGATGAAATGTTGGTTATCACATCTTTGGCATATAAATACATCAAATACCAAGTTTGATCAAAATCGTTAAACCGTTTTTGAGTAAATAAAAAAAAATCTGGTGCGTGCGCGCAACACACAACTTTCACTTACCAACTTGCTTAGATTAGAAATTGGCGTGTTTTGCTAAATATCATTTCCCAAAGTCACACATTCTTCTACATTCATATCTATTTTTGTTAATCGTTAAAGCCGTTTTTGAGTAAATAAAAAAAACCCGTGAAAATGATAAAAAATTTATTAAGTAAAGTCCTCCCTCCCGTAGATCAATTTTGATGAAATTTTTACAGTCACATCTCGGGCATATAAATACATTAAATACCAAGTTTGATCAAAATCGTTAAAACCGTTTTTGAGTAAATAAAATAAACACGTGAAAATGACACAAAATTTATTAAGTAAAGTCCCCCCTCCGGTTGATCAATTGTGATGAAATGTTGGTTACCACATCTTTGGCATATAAATACATCAAATACCAAGTTTGATCAAAATCGTAAAAACCGTTTTTGAGTAAATAAAAAAAACATGTGAAAATAATACAAAATTTATTAAGTAAAGTCCCCCCTCCGGTTGATCAATTTTGATGAAATTTTTACAGTCATATTTCAGGCATATAAATAGATTAAATACTCAGTTTAATCAAAATCGTTAGAGCCGTTTTTGAGAAAATCGAAAAAAACCTAAAAAGTTATTAAGTAAAGTACCCCCTCCCTTTAAGTAATTTTGATGAAATTTATGCTGTCACATCGCGGGCATATACCTACACTAAATACCCAATTTCAGGATCGCACGGTTTATAGTTTTTGAGCTAGTCTGTTCACACACACACACACACACACAGACACACACACACACACACACAGACCATTTCGCGGGACTTGGTTATTTCGACTCAGGGGACCCCAAAACGTGTATTTCCGTTGAAAACCGGAAGTCGAAAATTTTCACGATCGCAATACTTCCACTTACCTATATATTTCATATATAGGTAAGTGAAAGTAAAAAATCTGGTGCGTGCGCGCAACACACAACTTTCACTTACCAACTTACTTAGATTATAAATTAATGCGTTTTATTAATTGCAACTACTCAAATGAACACAACGGCTTTAATTATAAACAATGGTCTGTTTAAAGGCGTACTCCGCATGCGTGGGCTCAACGTGTTTTATGAGTTGACTGAATATTTTTCTTTTTTTTCTCCTCTTGAATGTTTTCTTTATTTTTATCATATTTCATATTTAGCCATTTCTTATTTTTAGGCGTAGCGAGAGACAGTTAATTTCTCCAATAAACAAAAACAAAGGTACTTTGTAGGAAACAAACAAACAAAAAAGGCCTCAACTCCCCCCCCCCAAAAAAAAAGCACCCTCAGAACATTTTAATAATGATAAAGCTTACCTGATATTAAAGAACAAATAATTTTCATTAAACATGACGAATTTGATAAAAATCGTTAAAGGCGATTTTTAGATCATCGAAAAAAAGGTAAAAATTGGGAAAAAAATTATGAAATAAAGTGCCCGCCGTTTGACCAATTTTGATGAAATGTTGGCTATCACATCTTTGGCATATACCTACATCAAATACCCAGTTTGATCAAAATCGTTAAAGCCTTTTTCGAGTAAATAAAAAAAACACGTAAAAATAATACAAAATTTATTAAATAAAGTCCCCCCTCCGGTTGATCAATTTTGATGTAATGTTGGCTATCGCATCTTTGGCATATACATACATCAAATACCCAGTTTGATCAAAATCGTTAAAACCGTTTTTGAGTAAATAAAAAAAAACACGTGAAAATGATACAAAATTTATTAAGTAAAGTCCCTTCTTCGGTTGATCAATTTTGATGAAATTTTTACAGTCATATCTCGGGCATATAAATAGTTCAAATATTCAGTTTAATCAAAATCGTTAGAGCCGTTTTTGAGAAAATCGAAAAAAACTTAAAAAGTTATTAAATAAAGTACCCCCTCCCTTTGAGCAATTTTGATGAAATTTTTGCTGTCACATCGCGGGCATATACCTACACTAAATACCCAATTTCAGGTTCGCACGGTTTATAGTTTTTGAGCTAGTCTGTTCACACACACACACACACACACACACACACACACACACACAGACACACACACACACACAGAGACCATTTCGCGGGACTTGGTTAATTGGACTCAGGGGACCCCAAAACGTGTATTTCCGTTGAAAACCGGAAGTCGAAATTTTTCACGATCGCAATACTTCCACTTACTATATATTTCATATATAGGTAAGTGAAAGTAAAAAAAGGGAAAATGATACAGAATTTATTAAGTAAAGTCCCCCCTCCGGTTGATCAATTTTGATGACATTTTTACAGTCATATTTCAAGCATATAAATAGATCAAATACTCAGTTTAATCAAAATCGTTAGAGCCGTTTTTGAGAAAATCGAAGAAAACTTAAAAAGTTATTAAATAAAGTACCCCCTCCCTTTGAGCAAGTTTGATGAAATTTTTGCTGTCACATCGCGGGCTTATACATACTCTAAATACCCAATTTCAGGTTCGCACGGTTTATAGTTTTTGAGCTAGTCTGTTCACACACACACACACACACACACACACACAGACACACACACACACACACACAGACCATTTTGCGGGACTTCGTTAATTGGACTCAGGGGACCCCAAAACGTGTATTTCCGTTGAAAACCGGAAGTCAAAAATGTTCACGATCGCAATACTTCCACTTACTATATATTTCATATATAGATAAGTGAAAGTAAAAATTTGTTATAGGGATTTCCCACTCAGTCTTCAGGGTTACGATCGAGTGCATAGCTATTAGTTGTTTTACTTCTTTGGAATTCTAGATATATTTCACAATTTTAAGTTTTTTTTTTAAAGTTGAACTGCTTAGAGGTATTAATTTTGTTTCTTAAAAAAAAAGGAAAAGTGAAAAGCCGCTAGTTATATATCACAAGCTCAAAAGTTAAACCTTATCAAAATCCCCAACTGAAACACGCTTAGTCTTTTTCCGTGCTATTAAGACATATTTGTTAACTCTTATATATATAGATTTATTTATAGACTCTAATAGATTTATAATTTTCTGTCCAGTTTCTAATTCCTTGTTCCATTCAACACGACGGATAATAAGTTTTTTTTTTTGTTTTTAATTTATTCAAAGCTGACAAAAATTGAAAAAGGTGACTATAAATTATTTTATAATAACATATTCAAATACATAATATAATTTAACAAAATTAAATTCAACTCCTCGAGTGGTAAATTTAAATAAACAATATTTACCTCCTCTTCAGCTATCTGAGGGTGTTACGAGATGTGAGTGTTTTGGGAGTCACAACATACTCCCAAAACACTCACATCTCGTATGTTGGTATACGATTATATTTTTTCTATATTGGTAGTTTTTGAATTATACTAGGAAACAAAATGCCATTAAGTAGCACATAACCTAAATACGATATGTATGAGTACAAAAAATACAGAACATCTTACTTTTTCTGAATGCCAATTTTAATTTTAAATCAGACATAGGTATTTCCCTGAATTTATTTTTCTATTGAAATTGGATTTAGTGATATTTATAACTGTAATAAGATAAATAAAGCAAGTAAATGTAAACAGTAAGGAAGGGTAAAAAAACTTTCGATAATGGAGTTGAAATTAAAGTAACCCTTTCCCCACTCTATACAATGAATAAATCAATAATATTTCTAAAAGGTAAGCCTGTCTATGATGTGAAGATTCGAAAATTATAACTTTCGATTTGATTCGATTATAAAGGTATTTTTAATCTTAATCGTAATAATAAATCTGGTCAGGATGAGTGAGAAGTTTATTTTGAAAGGATACATGTATTGATTTGGCCTAATCGGCAACAGATAGTCAGCTTAAGCGATATTTTTTATCGAACAAAATAAAGAAGATAAATTCTACATTGATCTAGCGAAACCGCGTACATATATCACTTCATATTGCATTTTTATGCTTTTATATTTTTTTCATGCACGCGGTACTACTAGATTGACAAAGATTTTTCTTCTTACGTTACGTTCCTTCTTATGTTTAGGCCCATGTTAATAAAAATTAAGGTCTTTATGGATAATTTTATTAGCTAAATAAGAAGCATTAACGGTGTTATAGAGAATTTGAAATAAGGATTGGATACCGGCATATTGTTGTGGTTGGTTTTGTGGAACCTCAGTTTCTTACATAAAATAGTGAGAAACCTTAGCTAATTTTTTTCTCTTTTCATCAAAATTATCTTTACAGTCGTTTTTCTTTAGTGACCAGTCATTATTTTTCGTCAGATTTTGAGGCCTACAGATTTGATGGTATAACCAAATAGAGAAGTTTGTGTTAGAGATTAGGAAGCTTTAACAAGGAGAACAAGCATCTTCAGTGGGCCACGTTAGTACCTCTTCACCGCCGTAGGGCTCTTGGCCTATTAGTAACTGCCGTCAAATAATATGTTTGCCTATCTTGTAAACATTATGTTCTAACGTTCTTAAGTTATCTAGCGACAAACCATGTATTAAGCGTGGCAGTCTTAATATTCGTTTCAATATTAATATCTGGCAGTGCCTAGTAGAAACCCTTTCCAATCTTGATTTTACAATCTCTTAATGAAAGAGGTATCTAATAATATTCGGAGATATCTAATATATTCGAAGTATACTGATAATGCCAACAGTGGCAGTGTTATTATAAATATGTTTGAATTTAATTGTAGTTTAATATGATAGATTGTATATGTGTTGGTTACTTCAAGCCGTAAAGTGCAATTATGAATAACACTCCATAAAAATGATATCAAGAAATGCACGGCATATGATAGAAGGAAAAAAGAGCATCGCACATAGGTACTTCGTGTAAAATTTAGCAGCCTTGGGAATTAAACCTTTGTAGCATTTCTCTAAGTTATTAAATGAAGACAGAAAGGAATTCATGCCAACAGAAATGCAAAAAATACAGGAGAAGCTAACATGAATTTCGTAAATGTTTCAGTGGATGAACTCGATTGTGCATTAAGGGACATGAAAAATGGAAAATCTCCTGGACCAGGAGGAATACCCATAGAGTTAATAAAATGTGGACCATTTGAACTTAAAAAGAAACTTGCCGAAATCATGTCACTGTGTATGCAACAAGGAACAGTTCCGAGTGAATGGAAGGAGAGCCATATTACGCCTATTTACAAAAAAGGGAATAAAAAGGTCTGTTCGAATTACAGAGGGATCACGGTAACTAGTAGCTTGAGCAGGCTTTATGGAAGGATATTAAATAAGCGGTTATTGGGAGAGTGTAATCATGTATTACCAGAAGAACAGGCTGGATTTAGAAGAGGTAGGTCCTGTATATATCATATATCTACCCTCACTCAGCTTATAGAAAAGCTTAAAGCTCATAATAAGGAGATAAACTTAATTTTCGTAGATCTCCAAAAAGCATACGATACAGTCCCTCTCAGTAAACTATGGAGGGCTTTGGAAACTACAGTAAGCCACTACATTATCAGAGCTATAATGGGAACAGACTTTTTGACTATACGCACAGGCAACAGCAAGAATAAAGCTTAAATATGGCCTTACAAAAACTTTCCAGTCACCAAAGGACTCTAGCAAGGCTGCTCTCTTTCCCCTCTATTATTCAATATATATGTTGAAACTATACTCAGCATTTGGAAAAGAAAGTGCAGTAATAAGGGGATAATGGTAGACGACAAATGCCTCTACAATTTACAATTTGCTGATGATCAGGTCATTATAGCGGGTGATGAAGAGGATTCATCCTTTATGATGAGGAAGCTGGTTGAAGCATATACAGCGGAAGCCTGGAAATCAGTAAAGAAAAAACTGAGTATTTGGCATTTAATAAAAATGGATGCTCCTCGCTGAATGTTGGGGAATGGGAATTGACCCCAACTGACAGCTTTAAATATTTAGGCAGGTGGTTTTCTAAAGACAGCAGCGCCAAAAAAGACATTAATGAAAAAGTAATAAAAGGAAGAAAGATAATTAGGACATAAAATTCTGTTCTTTGGAGCAAAAACATTAATCTCCAAACAAAAAAGAGAATCTTTCATTCATTTGTTGAGAATTCAGTGCTGTGTGCCTCGGAAACCTGGACTATCTTAACCGACTCTGCAAATTGACGATATATTGTCAATAAAAGTAATCGGTTACAGTTACAAAAAGTAACTGGTGTACGTTATCAGAATAAGACCCAGTCCTCCGATTATCACCGAAATCATAACACGTTGTAAAAAAAGTTTGGTCGTAAAATATTTATTTATAATCGACGTATATTTATAGTCGCATTAATATCGTATCATATTTAAAAAAAAGTGTTTGAAAAAAATATGTCCAATTTAATTAGCATTGATTATTTTTATATTGTTTGAAGTTCGCTTTTTCTGGCAACGCAGTTAGTATTATTTTTACTCATTGTTAAATTATTTCATTACAGCTTTATACTACGGTGTAACAAGAACCCTCGGTGGCTAAGAGGAGAGTTATTAGATATTATTTGGTGTAAAGAAAAGGATGGGGAGCCGCCCATGATTCAGGTGAGATAATATTCGGAAGCGTGGATAATTTTCCATTAAGATCCAGGTGTTGGTTCCCAGGGCTGTGGAAGTGGGCACCCGTCTCAGCTTCCAGTCTAAACAGATTTCACGCGGGCTACATCTGTCAATACCTAACCCTCTTCCTCTAATAGCACTATATGTCAAGCGCCTCTTTTTAACGCCCTCTCTTGCCTAGACCAATACCTTATTCATAGACCTCAGGGATGGGTCAGTGGGGGAGAAATAGAGATATAGCAAGTAAAGACGTAGTATTATAAAGAAACCTATCCTATTGTGAGAATGAACACGATTCTGTTATCATAAAAACGGTCAGTTGGGTAATTTAATATTTTAGGCGCCCAAACATCTCAGTTCATTATCGTCTGTTAAAGAAATACATATATCATAAAATAAATCATAAATTTACACACACACACTTTTATTAAATTTACACTGACAAGAAAAAAATATAAATTATCGGCGTTACTCATGTTATTATGTAAGGATATTTTGTATCCATCCATTTGTAATTACATTTTCGAGTACTAAATGGGCATTCATTGAGTATGTTGACTATTTTCAAGTTGTTGGCACAATGTTGGCATCTTGTAGGGTCTTTCGTGATGAGGTGTTAGATGAGTCAGACTTGCATGTCCAGTCCTCAGCAACTACTTTCTAGTTAGGCTGCAGCCAGAAGAGAGCCAAAGATTGACATCTTAATAGATTTTAATTTACTTGCGGCGCTCTTCTCCCACATACACTCCCATTGCTTGTGGATGTAAAAACAAAAAAACTTGAAAAAATGAAATTTCAAGAATTTGGTAGCCTTGCTTTATTCAAAACATGAATTAAAGTTTTTTTTGTGTATTTTTTTAAGGAAATACAATTTTAGCGTTAGAATTGCTATTCAGGTGTAAGCAGAATTTAAAACCCGATTGATTCCAATACTTATCAGGATCATCAAAATCAAATAAACATTTTTAAAAAATCAAGAAACCTTTAAGCGCATTATAGCAGTAAAAGGTTAATTAAGAAAAATGTTCAGAACACAATAAATCAAAATAGAGTTTAAATATTTATATGGGAAACGTTGTTAATGTATCCATTTTTAATTCTAACTTAAAAAATATACTATAATATAATAAGTTACAATATAATATGATACCAGACACAATAGCATACAGACAAGAGCAATATCTCCAGCCATGGTCGAGGGAGAATCCATTGCAATGATGGATAAAGATCAATCGTCCATATGTTTAGGTGCCGATTTAAGCTATATATATTAAATTTTCTTTCATCATAATATGCGAAATATTCACAAAATGTTTGGTGATATATGTACTATCTTACCAGGGGAAGAGGAATATTACTACCATGGAGACGAGAGCAGCGGAAAGAGCTTGGCACTTAAAGACGTTTTCGACTTGGCATTGACAGCTTTGGCGTTTCTAGCTTTTGGTGTATTCGTCATGAACTTAATTATGACTTGCATGGTGGTGAGCAATAAAAAATATTTAGTACCATTACATTAATTATTTTGCTTTAATATCATATTTTATAGAAAACTAATTGTTTTATTTTTTATTTTTCTATTTACCTACTGAAGACTTTTCCAACATAATTGCACACACTAACCAAAAGGGACTACAATGGGAGTCCTAAATTTTGCCTATCCAGGTATCATTAGGATAGGGATCTTTTACGAGTATCTGACATCGTTCAGGCTCGCGACCTCTATTTTACGTCCTCCCGAGGGATGGCATAGCCAAGGATTTTTTTGTCAGTATTAAAGTATTGAAGGGAGGACGAACTCTATTTTATTTTAAAATGGATAATTTAATTTTAGCAGCATAAAATGGATCATTCTACCGTGTTGTAGAGGGAAACCTTAAAAGAACTTACTGGCTCAGGTCCTCGTCCAATGATTATATGATTTTTCTTTGGTAACATAACATAACAGTTGATAACATTTCAAAACCTTTTCTTTAAACAATGAATTTCAAACTGCTTTTTTTTTTTTTCTTTTTTTTTGTAATATTATTATATACCTACTCTTCTTAGGTTAGTATAGCTTTATCCACATTTATATATTTTTTTGTCATTATCCATAAGGCATGGAGAATGATAATTATTTCACAACTTTTAAGTCTTCATTAATTTTAAGGGGAAAAAATCCTAATTTCATCAATAGTCGAGTTTTGTTTACCGTTTTTTTGTTTTGTTTTTTAAGTACATCTATCGAGAATGGAAGTCGATAGAAGGGATACCTATTTACGATTCGTAGAAAATTGGAACTTAGTTTTCGAATTTTAGTGTCTAATGCCTTTACAGAAACCGACGAAGATTGTTACTGCAAAAAACACCCTATATTTCATCCAGAAATCTATTACTATCTGGAACTAAAGTTTTAAATTAAAATATAATTATTAAGGATTAAAATTTGCCGTATGTTTAAAAAAAACTGCTTTAAATATTTTGAGTGCTAAAATATTTTTAAATAGAAATATTTTTAACGCATTATCTCACTATAGAACTAATAAAATACTTTTTATTTTTATCTTTGACATGCAAAACATGCATATGCATGTCTAATTTTATTTCTCTATTTAGTTGATGTAACACTTGATTTAGTTACCATGGAAGCAATTGGTTTCCGTTAAATAGGTATTTGCCAACAAGTACTTAAAACACGTTTACAACTCTTTTGCAAGCGAATTGCGCCCTATGTGTTAACAATGGTCTGTTTGTAAGGCATTTTGCACACGCGAACGAGTTTTAAACGGTTTTAAGTACCTACTTGTTGGAACATACCTAATATTGTTTTTATGAATAAAATGTATTTATGCCAAATTTTTCGGGCATATATACATTTTACGACTTTATGGACTAAATATTAAACATGACGAATTTAATCAAAATCGTTTAATCACACTCGTAGGGGCAAATCGCATAAAACATAAGCATGTAATAAAATTTGTGAAATAAAGTACCTCCTCCGTTTACGCAATTTTGATGAAATTTTCGCTGTCACATCACTGTCATATATATATATATATATAGATAGATATATATATATATATATATATACCTACCTATCTAATTTTAGTTCCGTAAGCTTCATCGTTTTTGAGCTAGTCTGTTCACACACACACCATTTAGAGTGAACAGGGGACCCCAAAACGCGTTTTTCCGTTGAAAACCGGAAGTTGATCGCAATAATATCGCTTAGTATATATTTTATACATAGATGAGTTTTAAAATTTAATCGGTTTAAAAAAAAAACATCCAGTTTCCTTTTGGGTTAAACTTCATCACATAATTTAAAAAAATAACGATTTAATTCATTTTTTTTTTCTTATGCAGGGAGCGCAAGGCACTACGATCGTCATGCAAACTATGTCGACGACGACCACGTCAACAGGTAAAAATTTGGTATATGCCAATAATTATTTACCAAATCGTTAATGTTTTACATACAATATACTAAACTGATAAAGTTGACAACATTAAATAATACTGGAAATACAAATATTTGCAATAATTATAATATTTATGCATCACGATCGCATAATCACTGACAACTAGCATAAAAACTAAAGAATGCGCAATGCAATAAAGTATGGAATATACATAAAAATTAAATACATTCTTCAATTTCGTTTGAAGTTTTCTGTCCCATTAGTTAAGATTAAAAATGCATAATGAAATCATAAAACCTTTATAAGTAATGCATTCCAGTTAAAGTGCTAATGCTCCGATTTGGTAATGTATTATTCTCGATTTAGGGGAAGGAGCAGCGAAAACCAGAGGTAAGAGGTCCGTGGAAGATGAATTAAACCACATGGCGTACAGAGTCAGCCAATCAATAGAGACTTTCTTAGGACTTGGCAAGGGTAAGAAAGATTGCCTTCGGTATGTCCTCTGTAAGGACAACAGGTTTTCGAGGAAACTGAGAAAGCCTCATAAGGTATGGCTGCCGTTATGGAGGTAAGAAGAAAAAGAATCTATACATTTATATTTTTTAAATCGAAATTTTCACGCATATCTATAAAACTTACCACTATTGTAACTCAAAATAAAAGTCACAACAATAAAAAGTGAACCAAGAAAGAAGAAAGCGTATATACTAAGCCACCACTGTCGTAAATATATCAGATTGATGTATTAAGCAACATTAAAACGTTCAAGCTGACTGTAACTCATGCGGCTGAACTTTACGATTTTCGCTCTACCAGACGGGAGCTATTCAAGGGCATTATGCAGTATTGACAATCCAACAATAATAAAATAAACAATACAATCCTACCTCGTTATACATCGTCGTGGAGAGTTTGACTAAAGTGTCCGATGCGACAGTACAGTGCGGGTGGTACAGGCCGGCGTGAACGTGTTAATGAAAAAAAAATAGCATAAAAATTGATGAAACAAGAACGAATGTCATTCCACAGTTTATACGGTACCAATCCAATAAAAGATAATCTTTAATAGTATTCGTTACAAGCAGTGGCGATCCCATGGAAGGGATATTGGGGATCAATCCCCCCCCCCGAAATGTCGACGAAAAAAAAAATTAGTGGGATGAATTAAAAAAATTAATTATGCATCTAACTTTTACGAGTTTTCTAGGGAAGTTTAGTTTAATTTTGACTAGATTTTTTTATACAGAATTTTGTATATGAACTTAATGTATAGGCGAGCGCAAGCGACGGTGCTGCTTCTTTGAGGAACTAGAAGGAACTAGAGAAACGGGGATAGAAGCCGTGCGATTACCTGGGATTCATAGGGTTTTTGCCGTTTTTAATTTATTTTTCCATAATTAAAACCCGATTGAGCAAAAAATTATTGGAAAAATGTCTAACAGGTATTGCTCGGTCCCTCAGTGTTCTTCAAAAAAATCTAAAGATGTGTCATTCCATTTGTTTCCAAAAACTAAAAAGCTTCTTAAAGAGTGGATTGTAAAATTAAGAATAGATAAGCCTGTTTCGAAACATATGACGATATGTAGTCTTCATTTTAAAGAAAGTGACTATGTTTATCCAGGTAAATATAAGTAATTGACATTTTATTATTCCAAAATGTTTGTTTTATGCAAATAACATTGGGACCATAGTGTCATATTTGTTTTTCTTTTTTAATTTTCCCCATTTTTGTCTTACATCCGTTTTGCTTAATTATTCCAAGTTTTCAAAGCAGCGTGAAAGTTTTGACAAATAATTAAATAATATGACAAAGAATCTAAGCTGTCATAACAATGATTGTATGAATAGGTAATTAATGTTATTACTAACCGAAAAACGTAGAGTAAAGTTACAATGATGTGTTTGCATTTACCAGAACTACCAGCTTTACACGTACAATGACAACAAAATTGCTTATTATTATTAATAAATTTGATTTCCACTTTTATTTGATGGGGCAGTCCTTTAAAATTGCTAGTTTGAAGGCACAAGGCTTGTAAAATAACTGTTTTTTTTACTTCTAGATATTATTCCTCATGTTATTATGTGGTTTGCATCAAGAATAGCCTGCCCTTCAATTAATGGTCTCTTAAAATCACCAACTATCTCTATTACATCAACTAAGTCTATCCCCGTTCTTTCCGACATTTTGAAAATGCTACTAGCGCACCCTATAGTCGATTGCGCCCGCCTATAAGCATAAGCAAATCGAATTTTTTTTCTGGAACCGCGCCTAGTTACAAGCCTTGTACGTAGTTGTAATGAATAAAGGTCTGGTAACACATAACCGCACCGCAGCAAGGGCTTGTATCGGATTTGATTCAAATACGAAGGATAGATAGTAACGCGTCGGTAGACTCGGTGTCGGGCAAGTGTGACCGTTACTATCTATCCTTCGTATTTGAATCAGACCCGATACACGCCCGTGCTGCGTGTCGGTCATGTGTGACCAGTATTAGTTGACAACGCTTGATGGAGCATACTTTCCGTATTTTAGTTTGAAAATAAATTGCTAAATGAAATAAGGTGGCCTTCCTCGAACTGTAATCGTCGGTTCCAGGAAAGGCATTAGGGTAAAATATTGGAAAATTAGTTTTCAATTTTCTGAGCTTAAATACCCCTTCCATACACTGATTTCCATCCATGATAAATCGAAAAAATAGGTTAAAAAACTGGGCTATTGATGAAATAAGGATTTATTTTTGAGGACCTTTAAAAAAAAAAATCTATAAGTTACTGTAAAGTTTAGCAGTAATTATAATACTCTTATAATTTCGTTCTCTACATTTAACAAAACTCAGCCATCTCTATTCTAAATATGTTGGTAAGTGAATGCTGTGTGTTGCGCCGCGCTAGATTTTTTAACTTTTAATGAAAACATGTGACTTTAGTCAGTTTACTATCAGGTAAAGAGATAACGATGGCAGCAAATCATTACACAACAGGTCTGGGGAAGACCAGGGAAGTACCATCCTTCCTATAATTCATTTAGTAATATAAAATTTTCAGAGAATAATTTAATAAGTCATTTCACTCACATCATATAGAAGATGATACAAACGTTTTGGCAGTTCTTAAATAGAATTGTTTGTTTACCTGTCCTTTTCTAAAAAATCAAAGTTCAGTCCTTTCATTAACAACAACCCCTCCCCATCCATTTCCTATATTTTTCATATGATAACTGCTCCAGAAAATCTTTGTTTTCAATAATGCTGCGAAACTACGAGAATTTCCTGAATTCATTTTAAAATAGTAGCACCAGTACTGATTGGAAAGATATAACGATTGTTCTTTGAAAGTTTCTTTTTTTGATAAAAATGAACAGTTGTAATTTAAGACTGATACAGAAAAAGAGAGATTAACAAATATTTCTGTTCAACAATTGACAAAGCCCTAGTGTCACCCTCTCATCTCATCATATAATTTTTTTTTTTATAGCTTTGGACTCAGCTGGGTAAGTGGACACTTAGGTGGCGACCGATTGGCCAATTTAAGGGGAGCTGTTCTTGGCCTGGGGGCAGCAGATTGCGAAAAAGCCTACTCTAACTGTGTAGATAAATAAAATCTTATTCTAGTCATAATTTATAATCTCTGTTATTTTACCACAAAATAAAAATTATCCTTCATCACCACAATCAGACACCAGAAAGTTCAAAAATACATCCAAATAATAATAGTTTCATACAGAACATTTAAGTTTTATTTCTGTGACTAGGAATAGAATGGGGCAAAACTTCGATATTTGAGGATATTGATAAAAAAACAGTCAATAGTATTTAGATATAGCGAGTTCAATCAATTAGATAAATAAATTTCGTATACATAGAAATTCATACAAAGAAGAGTAGGTAGCTGTAAGGGTCACATAGGCAGCTTTACATTCTCAATTTGCATTGAGATTAAAGTTGGAAATATTTAAGGAGTATATAATCGTAACCCATCATCACTTTTTCAATTTTAAATCTGGCTATGACAGCGTTGTTCAAGCTTAGTTTTATCAGGCCTTAAAAGAGATGAATAAAATATATTATGGGTTAAGATGACATTGGCAAGCTCAAATTGATCTTCTTGACCTCTTTGTCACAAATTGTCGTGTTAGGAAATTTAGACTTAGGCCTCCTCTTTTTTTTTTTTCTTTCCAGGGGAGAAAGCAACCTGGAATCCAACACCAAGCAACCCTGTCTTGACAATCAATATATTATGTTATATTTCGGTTTTTAATGTAGGTAATAAAATCACAAAATTTCTCTAAAAAGAAATCCAAGTCATTGACGACATCAATATATTATGAGAAATATGACTGAAAATTAATAATTGTTATTATTACAATATTAGCAGAGGTTATGGTTTTATAAAAGAATTTGAGAACAAAATTTAAAACAATTAAATAGATGTTTTATTAATGTAAAGTTAAAAAAATAACATTAAAATGTAGTTCAAAAAATATAATTATTTGATAATTTATTATATCTAACAATTCTTGATTAAAAAATGGGAAATTTCATAATAACCACAGTCAGGTATTTTAAACAATAATAACTGGACTTATTTATTTTTTTTTTCAAAATTTACTATGGTAAGTTGTAAATAATTATGAAACCTAAATAACAGTTAGTTAAATGTGATATACTTTTTTTTTAATAATAAATATAAAATCTTTAAAAACATTCTTCAGATTGATAAAATAAACTGCAATAAATATTGAAATATGTTAATTTTGACTTAAAAAATTAATGATTTGTAATTGTAATACATGAATATAAGTTTTTCAAAATCAATAAACAAGGTGAATACATGTATGTCATAATTAATAATCAAATCAAGATAAAAAATTGCGAATAACTTAAATTAAGCATTTTACATGTAGGTACGTTGTGGAAACCACCACATTAATTTTATGTATTGACTAGATACTATATTAATACAAACATTTAACATGCTTAAAAAATAGAATTAAAATTAACTTATTTAAAAGTTGTCTTTGAACATTATTCTTCTGCTTTCTTCATCTTCCATATAATCAACTTCAACACCCATTAAAAGAGCTTTATTGATTGCATCTAGTTTCTTTATCCTTATGTTGTCTTTTTTGATGGATTCGTGTAATCTAAAAATACAAAAACTAGCAGACTTCAGAACAAAGTTGCAACAATCATTACAATACATTTATGTTACTGGTTTACAATTGGCATAATAATATTATACATTGTGTGTTATAAAAAAATACAAGTCTCATAAAAAAGTAATTTTGATATTTTGAGAGTTTAAGTTAATGTTATTATTTCGGTTTTTCACAATGTTTCTAGTATAAAACAGGAAATATTCAATCATTAAAAACTAAAAATGAATTATTTTCATAAAAAAAGATAAATACTCTATAATTATACGGTTTAGTCATCATTGTCATAATAAATTTTAATTCTAACTTTTTAAGGTTTCAAAATTAAATAACACTCTTTCTTAAATATGAAGTAAGGTGCGTCTAAGGGACTGCAAGGTTCAACTTCAACAGATCATAAAAAACTTGCTAACAATGCTGCTTAATGTGTTTTGAACCTTAAACTCTATCATTTCAAGTGGAATAGTTATTTCCCAATATCCTAAAAGTTGTTAATAGGGTGAAGGAAAAGTGGTTTTAAGCCCGATTTACGCACTTGTTCTTCATAAATGGGGTAGGAGCATAAATCTCTACGGAAAACCATTGCCAATTACCAATGCAGAGCCGAATACCATTTATAATATTCAACTCCTTCAACTTTACACCAAACCTAAATCAACTAATGTGCCTATAAACCATCCTAGCAAGGTTAAATCTTGCTAAAGAGTGTTATAGTAGATAAAAGTTAACAGCAATAAGAAAGTTCACCCTTCATACCACAGAAGGCAGTTGATTTATTAAATCAATTTATGATTTTTAATTATTTGTTTAAATTATTTATGATTTTTTATTGAATGCTTTTATTAAAAGCATTCAATAAAAAATCACTAACTAATGCAATCGCCCCGAAAGGACTTGCTTTGCTTCACCTTTTATCAAAATACAAAGTTATTCAAATTTGAATTCAAATAGATACATAAATAAATTATGTTTATCCTACAGCAACTACATACTTGAAATTAAAAGAAAATTTATATTAAAAAACACCTAACAAAATACTAACAATAAAATGAAGTTTATAAACATGGACCAATCTCTCTTAACAACTCATTTCCACACAGCATTAAAAAAAAAATTAAAAAAATCTACATGGGAAGTGAATTAAACATTCCTCTTGAGCGACAATGAATTGATCCACTACAAAGACATAATCATAACTAAAAGGGGATTCACGCAGAATATAGAGCAGCCGAAATATCTTTTAAACAAGATTCTAGAACTGCTGGATAAGTTTATTATTGGAGGGAAGTAAAAAGAAAACCCAACTATCACAAATTATGTCTAACAATAAATACTACTGGTGCCAAACAACAATTATTTTCCTATTATCTTGATAGACTGCTTCATTCATTTACGTTATTGAATTGATAGCATCCTATTGCAGTCTCATAATATATACATATTCGTCTACACGTTTACATTTCGGTGGACGTTTCGGACCAGTGTGTCCATATTCATCACCAACCTTTTCTTTCTTGTCAATATTAAATAATTAGGCATTCTAATAAAGAATCTGTCTATTTTTAATAAGTTATTTCATATCACATGCTACTTGTTTCACCATAGGTCAGAGACCAAGTAGCACGTGATATGAAATAACTTATTAAAAATAGACGGATTCTTTATTAGAATGCCTAATTATTTAATATTGACAAAAAAGAAAGGTGATGAATATGGACACACTGGTCCGAAACGTCCACTGAAATGTAATCACATATGTTATGAGACTGCATTGGGATGCTATCAATTCAATAAAAACTATTTTCTTAAAATAAAAAGTATAAATAAAAAAGTAATAATAAAAAGTATAAATAAAAACTATTTTCTTAAAATAAAATGATACATACTTGTTATCATTTTGTGGACTCTCAGTAAAATTTCTCATAGCTTCATTAGATCTTTCTTTGAATTCCTCTAGTAATTCATGCCATTTCTCAGTTTCATCCAGGGATTCAAGGAACATCTGTTCTTCTCTCGAGTTAGATTCATAAAGCAAGAATCTGAATTTCATTAATTCGGATAAATCATCATCCTTTTTCCTAAAATTTTAAAATGTATACATTATACAATAATAATCAGCTACAGTGATGAATAACTAATAAATAGTGGATTTTTAATCATGCATTCTTAACAATTAAAGAACTGTGTAAATATCAGGGCTGCCCAAACAGGAATATTTACAAATTTATAAACAGGAGTATTGGACAAAAATTATAGAAGGAAGTAAATTAAAAACCATTTTAGCAAGCAAAAATTTTAATTTTGTTTGACTTCAAACACACTTTATAAATTTACAAGCAGACCCTGCCACGCGTTGCTGTGGCTCAGTAGCTATAATGCTTTGAATTAGTTATATCCCATTCTTTATTATACAGATAAAATCAAAATTCACTGATAAAGATAAAACGTTTCAGCTGATCTAAAAACCAACGGGATTAAAATAGATCTTTACGCCAAATTTAAAATTGTTTGGTAAAATATTTATAAGGATCAAAGTTTTTATTTTTAACATCTTATATTTGACCATATTACGTTAATGAATGACACATGTAAAAGGAACTAACAAAGGATATAATTGGAATAGGGTTTAGTACAATCACAATAGGCAGTTAGCAAAAATGTACCAAATTAATCTATTGCCATAATACAAATTTATTAAATTCAGAATATAACACATAAAGATATGAGATATCGTATCAGGGGGTTATAAAAATAGGTGCAAATTGATTTTGGTTAACCTGTCTCTTGCTAAAACAAATAGATTCAATGTTTTCCCCATAAGTGAAAAGGGGGAAAATTTTGTTTTCTTAAATAAAGAAAAGTAGGCAGACAGATGCTAGTGTTAGAAAAATGATGATTAAATTAGACTGTTTTAATTTCTAAAGGGGTTGTGGTCCCTGTGTTGTTACAAATCAGCGGATCGGCTAGTAGTGGAATTCACTTAAGAGATTCCAGTGACAAGAGAGTCTGGAACCAAGTGGCTGGCTGGCTTCTGTGGAAAACTAGGGAACAAAATCTTTGAGAAAAGCGCCAGATAAAAATAGAGAATGAAAGACTTGGAATATTTTCATTTTTTTTTTTTTTGTATATGCTGTTCAGAGCATAGCATATAGCATAGCTGTAAGTTTACACCATTTTTTCATGTAAATAATATGTGTGGATCAGGCTTAACAACGGTAAAGACAATTGAAAAAATACCTAACATAGATAATAAAAGTGAATACATATGGGTGATTCTCATTTAATTTGACCATTTAACTTTTTTAGAATTTGAATTTTGGGTTTAAAAAAAAATTCAACTTATGAATAAAATTTGATCTGAATATCATCAATAAGGTGTTCAAGAAAACAAAGGTGAACAAAGTTTGTCAGTTCGTTCAGTATTAGTATTTTTTATCATTTTTTCAACTCAAAAATGAGTTTTGTGAGGAGCTTTTCTTTTGTATTTTTATTTATTTATTTTTTGTAATTTTTTTTTTTCTATTCTCCCTCACTCTCGCCACTCCATCACTGCATAAAAACTCATTTGTAAGGCATCGAGTCTTGTTTTCTTTTTGTTGTACAATAATTACTAGGCTGGCGTCTATTCCTATTCCTTTACTTGCTAAGCTTAGTAGCCTATACTTTCTCGCTAGTTGACCTACGAATAAGTCGTTCTGTCAAGGCTTAGGTTTTTCGTCGGATATTTGCAGCTCATTGATTATCTCGTTGTGAAATATATATGATTATAGTGCACAGTTTTTACCCAGTTTAGTGTCAACGATTCACCCATAATTAATTCGTTCACTGCTTTACATGTAGGTCAAATTAAAAAACTGAGAAGTATTTTCACAAGCTGAGTGGACTGGATATTTTTACAAGCTGCCAATTCGCTTATATTCGTTCTCTTGGCCAACATCTCTTTTTTATTAAGAATATATTTTGCTTTATGTCCCAAGTCTATTTTTTCTTTTCTCTATTGCTCCTTTCTACAGCTTGTTAAAATGGCTATACAAAAGAAATGAATCATGTAAGCATTTAAACATAACAATAACAACACTTCCCCACAATTGTTTTTCCGTCACGAGTGTTACGTAACACTCGTGACATTTTTACGAAAAATCTCCATCCATAGCTAAACCAAGTGTCGGACATATATGAGAGGATGAACTCGAATAAATGTCCCTGACCAACATCTTTTGCCCGTATCATTCGGATTTTTCAATGAACACTGATACATACAATTAGCGTAACACTCGTGAAGACTAATTTTTGTGACATACATTATTTTGCATAGGATATCAAATAACTGCCTATTAGATACTTTCTTCACCAAGTTTGCACATCGACTGATAGCCGGTATTATATACAAAGGTTATCATGGCCATTCCCAACTTATTCAAAGAACAGTGTTGCCCAGAACAGCCGACGACACTCGCCATGAATTTTTCTACTAACCTTGGGGACAGTTTCATTTTCCTGATTTACATTCGAAGAATTAAAGGTAACTAAAAATATCATTCATACCTTGAAACACCACCGTATTACAATGAAAAACCTCATTGTTCAAATTTAATCAATTATCAAGGGTTCATTTCAGGGTGTGGTGAACTAAGCATAACCAGATTGGGGACCATAACACTCGTGACATTTTCAAACTTCACATAGAGATCTTTTGTTTTTTATGATGCCTAGGCTCATTTAAATTTTACCTTCATTTTGCTATAGCATAAGACTATAAAACAAATATCCAAAAAAAAAATTTGGATATAAAAAAATATCTGAAAAAGGAATGTTAAGTTCAGAGACACTAAATGGTCAATTCATATGAGAATCACCCATATACATTTGTATCAATTTGATGATATTTGTTCTTAAATATTTTCAATTTTTGTTACATATTTCTTAAACTATAATTACATATTTGGCTTTTTATTTTACATGAAAATCCGTTCCCTAGATATCAATCATAAGAAGTATCGAGCTTTCAGCCCACTTACAAATCTATTTTTTTTTATTTCCTCAATTTTTGGACCGATTAAATTCCAATTTTTTTATACTATTATTTTTAATTTCTTTAGATTTTTGCTATGACCTTAAAATAAGTGGCACACCTTTATTTTTTTTTTATTATCATTATCAATACTTTAGGATCTACCCGACTGCAGTAAGGTACCAATTCTTTTATTACGAAAGTTAAAATATTTTACTCATTTTAACTATCAATATTAGGGCCGGGATAGCCGAGCGTGTAGGAGCGCGACCCGCTGTTGCATGCTCGAGCCGAACGGAGGCGGTTCGAATCTGCCCTGGGGGGGTTGACTTTTATTTCGTGGAGGCCTCACGGAATAAATCTCGACCCTCCCACCATGGTTAGTATAGGTTGGTTACACCTCTAGAGTACCCCCCCCCCCCCCCCCCCCCGTAAGCCACACATGGCCAGGTAGGGGTACCGAACAAAAAAAAAAACTATCAATATATTTTTTAAGAAAACAAGTTTTTAACATATAATATTTAAGATCTGTTGCTATCTTTTGATATACTATTAGCCGCTAAATTCTCAAGAAAATAATACCTCTTCCCCAAAGAATTTAAATGTATCTAAAAAAATAAAAGAAATAAAAATGTCTATACTTACAAATTAGAAGCCGATCGAGACCTGTGTTTTTTGAATCTATTGGCAAGGTAAGAATTGGTAAAAAGAGAAGATGCTGAATCTGATTTCATAGCACAATTAACAAGCTTCTGCTGGATGAATCTATCAAGTATAGAATCCATATAGCAGTCTAATTCAATAGCCGCAGCTGTTTTATAATCATCTTTGGGGGTAAGATTCAGTGTATTACCTAAAAAACATTAAGTAAGGTATACAGTATGAAATCCATTATATCAATTTTCATTCCAAAAATGTAAATTAGATGTAAGTAAAAACATTAGCTTTTTTTTTTTTTTTTTTGTTTGTTCCTCCCCTTTCTCGCCTTATAGGCTATACGGGGTTTCCCGGGCCAGAGGAGAGGGTGGGGGATTGATGCCGAGTATTATTAAATTTCCCCTGGCTCCGGGTTTTGAACTTGCTACTTTCTGGTTCCCAATCATATGTTGCCATGGGCAACGCGTATTTTCTAACGCTTTTGCCCACTCGGCCATCCCGCCACCCTAAAAACATTAGCTAATGCAGACACAGACCACTACCTCTCTATAGCTCCTCTCAAAGAAAGGATCTCCCATCTGAGACATGGAAACCCAAAATAGAATCCCAGATGGAGATTTAATCTTCTGAAACTAAGGTACACAGATTTATTAAGCCAATACTCATCACTGCTTGACATTAAACTCCGAACATGTAATAAAGGAGTTAACTAAATTGACGAAGAAACAAACCTTTTCGCAAGTAATGGAAGAGACCTGGAGAAAGAATGAGGACTACCAAGTAATGACTCAGCAAGGCACATGGCAGAAGGTCAAAGAATACAGAAGACTTTGTAAAGAAGAAAATAAACTACACCAGGATAAAAAGATGAAAAGGAAAAAGAGGAACTTAAGTCGATAAATCTTAGGAGAAAACCATTCACACCACCTCTGACATAAGGTTTGGATAATAGATCCCCTAACAAGTCTGAAGGAGATATTGGCTCATAGGAGAATCTACTTTTCTTAGCTTCTGACAAAAGACGGCTTGCATATTAATGAGGTTGACAAAATGTCTTCCGCAGTTAAATCATCAACGGAAATAGAAGTAAAAACCACCCGATTAAGAAGAAATGATAGATGCTCTAGATAAGTTCAAGAACCATAAGGCCCCAGGTCATCATGGCATTCTGGCAGAGCTCTTAAAATGAAGGGACATGACATTTCCAAATCTACATCAGACTATATGGACTCGAGAAGTGATATCTTAAGGATGTATACATGGTACAATTTGAAATAAACGAACTAATATGAATATATTTTATTTATTTTTCTAGGAAAAATTATTTTTACAAATAACTAGCTATATAATTAGTAGAGTGCCTTCCCAGTTTCAATAATAAAAATTGTTGGCAGCGGGCCTAACAAGAAAATTTCTTTTAATACCTGTTATCACAACCAATACAAAAAAATTTCTTGTATTGGCCCTGAAGAATTCCACAGCAAGATGGGTGAAAGCTTGGCAGTTATCAAACCTGTTACATGGTCAAACCCTGACGAAGAAATGCATATAATACAAGTTTCACAAAAACTGTGCTGTTCTGTGTCTCAATGTCCACCCAGCCTATGAATTTTTCTTTTTATTATTAAGTAAGCTATCACTGGACGTCTTTTCCCACATGTGTAGAACCATTAATTCCATCAATAATTAACATAGTTAATAAAATGAAATTAGTAACATTCATTTATTCTTAAAAATAACTAAGCAATATCTACTTTTGTTCATAGAATAAATAACATTTTTATCTATTTGCTAGGTATTAATCTAATTCAAAAACACTAAGATAAAGAAGTAAAAACTAAGAACACTAAGAATTTGCAATAATAAAAATAAGAATCAGATATTGACAAGAGTTCATATTAGTACAACAAATAAATATTAACCTTTTTCTACTTTACTACAACAATGAGAATTTAATACTTCTGCAAAAGTTATTAGAGTACATTTTTTTTTCTATGACCAGCATGAAAAATTCCATCCATACAACATTGGAAAATTTAAGCCCATATACTATCACTATGTACTATAATGAAATAAATTATTTATAGTAAATTAAATATTAATAAATTAAAGTAAAATAGTGAAGTAAATATTTTAGTATTACTCACTTAATTTTTTAGAAGCAAAAAAAGAAAATCTAGAATTAAGTACATTCCAACAGTCATTAATTTTAAAATTGTCGTTATTTTGTTCACTTTTTAAAGTTGCTGATAATTCGGTAGAAGTTAACATTGAATCTTGTAAATCTGTTTCATTTCTGGTACTCATTTTGTCTCTAATTAATTATTTCTGTTATTCAATTCAAAATATTCACTAATTGACAACCTTCACCAACTCGCGGGTTAATCAAAAACTACAGCCAAATTGAATTATGCCATCTGTATCGGCCAAAGAGGCTCTCTGCGTCCCTCCTTTTTAAAATGCTATCATAACGAATAAGAAAGAGTAACTTTTATCTCGCAAAAAAAAAGTTCATAGTAAAAACCTATCCGCAGCACAAATTTGGCAGTCATAAAAATTATTGATGTTTAATAGGTTGCCCCTTCAGGAAAGAAGGATAGGTTTTTTTTCTTAACTTATGAATATATTTTTTATGAAAAAGGATTTTTTGCTCGGTACTTCCTTCTGTGGTTTAGTCAAGATTGCGTCGTAAGGAATTACGAACATCAATGAGCATGCCTTTTTGTCTTAAGAGTTGTGAAAACTAAAATTTCACGTGGCGTCGGACTGGAATACATACTTTGAGTAGCAACAGATTTCCCACGCCATATGAAAGTTAAGTTTCCACTTATCCTAATCCAAAAAGGCAAGCTCAGAGGGGTACCTTTTTCTTGGTAGGAATGTTTCTTGGAAAAAGTGATCGGAGATAACTTTTAATTAATAGGAGAAATACACAATAGGCGGGCGCAATCGAATATAGAGTGCGCTAGTAGTTTTGCAAAATGTCGGAAAGAACGGTGTTAGACTTAATTGGTGTGATAGAGATAATTGGTAATTTTAAAAGACCATTAATTGAAGGGCAGGCTATTCTTGACGCAAATCACATATTTACATGTGGAATAACATCTAAAAATAAAAAAACAGTTATTTTACAAGCCTCGTGCCTTTAAACTAGCAATCTTAAAGGACTGCCCCATCAAATAAAAGTGGAAATCAAATTTATAATAATAATAATAAGCAATTTTCTTGTCATTGTACGTGTAAAGCTGGTAGTTCTGGTAAATGCAAACACATCATTGTAACTTTACTCGACGTTTTTCGGTTAGTAATAACATTAATTACCTATTCACACAATCATTGTTATGACAGCTTAGATTCTTTGTCATATTATTTATTTATTTGTCAAAACTTTCAGGCTTCGCATTGAAAACATGGAACAATTAAGCACAACGGATGTAATAGAAAAATGGGGAAAATTAAAAAAGAAAAACAAATCTATGACACTATGGTCTCAATGTTATTTGCATAAAAGTAGCATTTTGGAATAATAAAATGTCAAATACTAATATTTACCTGGATAAATATAGTCTCTTTCTTTAAAATAAAGATTACATATCGTCATATGTTTCGAAACAGGCTTATCTATTCTTAATTTTACAATCCACTCTTTAAGAAGCTTTTAATTTTTTGGAAATAAAAGGGAATGACACGTCTTTTGATTTTCTAATTGAACACTGAGGGACCGAGCAATACCTATTAGACATTTTTCCAATAATTTTTTGCTCGATCGGGTTTTAATTATGGAAAAATAAATTAAAAACGGCAAAAAACCCTATGAATTCCAGGTAATCGCACGGCTTCTATCCCCGTTTCTCTAGTTCCTTCTAGTTCCTCAAAGAAGCAGCACCGTCGCTTGCGCTCGCCTATGGGAGAAAGAGATGTTCGTATAAAATACCCATATGCAGATTTCATCAATACAAAACATAATAATTTAGAAAAAATTGGCGCATGGTCTAAATATTCTTACTCTGTAAAAAAAAATGTCGTCATTCTTCATTTCTTGAAGCGCATTTGATATTTTACTTTTCTCTTGTTTCTGTAAATCACTTTTGCATGGGAATGGAATACAAATAATACAATTAAATTATTTGCTTTAAAGTGTATGTTTTACAATTTCGGTCGAAAGTATATAAACGTCTACATAGTTATAAAACTTAGATATTTGTGGTGTTTGCAAATAAAATAAATCCTTCAACTTTGTAAGTTGGGAAATATAGGAGGCTTACCTTTAATTTTTTTTCATTTATAAATCCAAGCATTGGTTTCCAATGCAATCAATTTATCCAAGCAATTGGTAAAATTCGTAAAAATTACGATGCATCAATCAAAATATAATGAAAGGTAAAGGTACTGAAGAGCGGCTGATGGGCGTGGCCTGTTTTGAGAGGTTATGTGACCGTAAAACTCCCATCGCCTTTTTTTCAGTTAAAAAGTGCCTTGATTGGCTTTAATAGATTCTAGCTTTCGACTCCCGCTCTTCAGAGATAAATAAACCCCCAAAAGGGCCCTTTTCAGTGGAGATCGGGCCTTACTTTGAAGGGCGCCTCAGTGAACGGCGCATAAGCTGCACTTCAGTACTTGTACCCAATGAAACAGGGGTGGAAATGAGGGCATCAAGAACATTTTAAATAAAGATTAGAGAGAAATAATAAGCTACAGAGCGGAATAGTTTCAAAACCCTACTTATTTATTCTTAGCTAGTCCTAATTTTTATGATGGTTAAATGTTCATATATGTAATATCGACAATATGCAGAGAGAAGATCCAGAATGTTAACAACTTTTGAAATGAATGAAACACTACTGCTGAATTCTGTATTCCCCAAAGGAAAGAAAGAGAGAGAAAAAAAGTCTGCATATGTCCAGACTATTAAATTTTATAATTGCAAATCGGAATTTAGGACTCTTATCAATTATAAATATTATGCAATGGCAATTCCGCTGTCATGATCTCTGCTGATTTTGTAATATGATTTGAATTTTTGGCACAATTAATGATTTATGAAATTATTACTGCTTTCAGTAATTAAAATTTGTAACTCACTAAGAACTGATGGATAATGAGCCATGTCTTTCCTTGGGCAACCCAATCTATTCATCCATCCTTAGTATTGTCCAAAACAGTCGCATACAGTAGAAATGTAGTATAATAGAGAGTGAACCACAGTAAAACTAGCATTAATGGAAATGTTGCTGAAACTGGATATAGAAACCTGTGGATGAAAATTATGAAACCATTTTTTTCAATTGGCTTTTCCTTGGTGGGTATCCTTTAGTGCCAAAGTTTGGGGAGTGGATGTGGAAAAAAATATCTATTTTTTTGTTTTGTTTTATAAACCTCCAGCAATTATATTTCAAATGATTTATTTTCCTCTTCATTGCCTCCCAACAAAAAAAAGCTCCCCTTCACTTCGCATTGCAGTTGCATAAATAACATTTAAAGACAATATTATAGCCACAACCTATGTGAACAATAATCATGATAATCATATAGCCACAACCTATGTGAACAATAATCATGATAATCATATAGCCACAACCTATGTGAACAATAATCATGATAATCATATAGCCACAACCTATGTGAACAATAATCATGATAATCATATACTGCTTATTTAAGAGACTCATTTTATAGTCTAATTTATTTCACAAAATTTTTTATTTCATGCAAACAGCTCTAACTAGATCAGTTAAGGAAAGATATTGAAAAAAAAAAGGTCAGGTTTACCTTTTAGGCTCATTGGGAGGCAATACATTTGGATTTTACCAGTGTTATAAACTTACCAATATGCACCAACGCTCAATGTAGGTAAGAAAAGTTATGGCAATGATAATTGTATTTCAGACATAAAAAAAAAAAAAAGATGCATATTGTAGTGATAAATGAGTTTATGTTACTCATTACTTTAACCATGAAGTGATGCTATATAGTTCAAGTAATATAAAGTATAAAGTACCACAAAAAAAATAAAATAAAATAATTGAGATTCATTGGTAAAATCAAGGATAGAAGGTCAATCAAATTGCATATAGGAGTGATTTAACTTATCTAGGGCTAAAAAACAAAACAGCAAGTATCAAAAATAAAAATAATATATTTACATTTAAAGTAATTAATTACAATGATAACATCTTACAGAAACATATAACAATGGCTAAAATTTCAATAACTTAAACTAAAATATTTTGCCTTTCAACTTTTAGATTTTAGTTCATTACATAGAAGATATAAACGATTCATAGCTTCCATAGATAAATAATGCGACAGTGACATGCTTCCTTTTTCTTGGTTGAAGTGAAGTTTCATATTATCAAAAAGTTTTAACAATGTCTCAGCGGAGTTCTGCAAAAAAGTTTTTATTAATTTAGCATAGCCAATTGAGCATTGTATCAAATTAAGAGAAATATTATTTTATTTTTATTTATTTTTTTATACAAAAGTACAAAATGAGTATTTGCTAAAGTAAAAATTGAAAATTCAAGGAGTAGAAAAAACACTGAAAAGTAAGGACAAGAATATGAAAGTGTTTTGAAAATAGGTCCATTAGGGAAAAGTAGCTCGTTTTTTTTTTGTTCTTTTTTTTCTCCTCCTCTTCCTCACCGTTTAGGCTATACAGGGTTTCCTGAGCCAGGGAGGAGGGTGGGGAACTAATGCCGAATATTAATAAATGTCTCATAGCTACGGGTTGTCATGAGCAGCTTGGGTATTTCCTAATGTGTTTGCCCACTCGGCCATTCCACCACCCCTGGAATATTCGACTTGACTGATCCAAGGAATAAATATCGACCTTCCCACAAAGTTTGAAAAGGTTGATAAAACATTTAAGGTTAGCCTAAGCCACACACAAGGTCTCTAGCGGTACTGGCTTCTGAAATTCCTGCATACCCCCTCCCCCTTCGACAAAAGAAAAAACATTTATTTATATTAATGAGACTAACAAAAAATACAAGATAGCGGCAATAATTTACTATTATAAAGTTATCATATATTAATTCGTGTATTATAATTAAGGCCCAGATTTTTTTTGATTTTTTTTCACAGACATAAGGGGATTCAGGCTCTTGTAAGCCACTTTTGATATTATTTCAAAGTATTAATTAGTGATAATAATAATAAAAGTCTTTTAGTAACAACAGAACAAAACCTATATTTTCGCTGTCGATCCTAGCCCTTATCTCTGAATTGTTTTTTTTTAATTTTTATTGTTTTTGCCAGGCTTGAAAAAACAACAACATTGTTTCAAAGTATTCATTTGTTTCAAAACATTGATTTTTTTCTTTCGATGTATATCAACTATCAGAATTTATTTTAACTAAACAATCATCGGTGTCAAACAACAATATTTTTGCTATTGATACCTACTTGAAGAAAAGTGCCTGGTGTACTATGTCACAATTTTACATCACATTCGTATCAAAAGATATTAAAAAATGGGATCGACTGTTGCCAATAATTTTTATTAATTTAATTTGAAAATATGTTAAGAAAATCGTAGAATGAAATTTCCGTATTTTCGGTTTAAAATTAAAAATTTCAGTATAAGTCCCACAAAAAAGATTCCCGCATTTCCTGCATGTTATCCACCCAGGGTATCTAACAAAGAGAGAAAAAAAAGAAAAAATTAACATTTCTTAACAATTTAACATTGTTCATTTTTATTGAAGTTAATCTAATAACCTCAGATATTAAATTAAGCTAATGATATTAAGTGGTGCACACTGCCAACATTAGCACCATTAGTAGAAATAATATTATCTGTAAATATGCCAGCAACTACAATTTAAAATTCAAAAATATCGAAACAATTATAAAGGGTGGTCCAACTCGAATGCACTAAGTTATTTGAAAATAAAACAAAAAGTTTTCAGAGAATTATCTTAATATTTTTTATTATAATAGAAGGATCTATGGAAATTATGTGAGGCCAAATGCTCGCCTCCGATGGTCCATATTTTCAATTACTCTGAGACATAATTGAGTTTCAATGTCGTTTGCCCTTTGGGCAAATGAGAATCCACGAGTGATTGTTGAAAAGCCGATGCATCCACAGAGTATCTGTAGCGGTTTATGGGCTGGCGACATCATCAGTCTATACTTCTTCGAAAATGAAGACGGCCAAGCAGTGAACGTGAATGATATTCGCTGTCGTGAGATGATAATGGACTTCTTGTGACCAGAAATTGAGGATATGGACCTGCATGATATGAGGTTCCGACAGGATGGTGCCACTTGCCACACAGCCAACGAAAAAATGGCTCTTTTGCAAGAGAAATTCAATGGCCTTATTATATCATATAGTGCGATGTTAAGTGGCCACGATTATGTGATTTGACACCCTTGGACTTCTTTTGTTGGGGGATATTTAAAAGAAAAAGTGTAGGTCAATAAGCCAAGAACAATTCAAGAGCTAAAGGATGAGATAATTTGTCACATTAACGACATTGGACCTCAATTATGTCTCAGTCATTGAAAATATGGACCATCAGATAGAGGTATGCTACCGAAGCCGTCGTGAGCATTTGGCCGATATTTTGTTTCACACATAATTGCCATAGATCCTTCTATTATAATAAAAAAATATTAAGAAAATTCTCTAAAAACTTTTTGTTTTAATTTCAATTAACATCGTATATTCGAGTTGGACCACCTTATACTATGGTCTCAATCTTCGAATGACTATGTATTAATAATTTTTTTGATAACGACTCACTTTGTCATCTTCAGGCAATCTGGTAATTATAAATTTAAGAATGTACATGAAACAAAAATAATTGTTCGGAGTAAGATTTTTGACTTTCGATTCATTTTCTTCCAAAAACCTGACAAGACTGTTCCAAGTAACTACCTGAAATAAGAAAAAAAAAAATCACATAAAATGAACTTTATAAGGAGTTATAACTGTTTTTATAGTCTAGAACTCTTTTCAATTTAACAGACAAAAATATATGGTTTTATCTCACGTGACAATATGTTTAAAGAGCAATTTTTCTCATTTGATTTGATATCTCCCTATTTCTCTACATAAATTGGTTTTGGTAGTTTCCAAAACTGAAGCCATATGAATTTGTGAGACTTTCTCCCTGATAAAATACTACATGATTTGATTGGAACCGACAGATATGAAGCTCGCTAGCTAGCGTAGAGACCAGAATAGGAGTTTGGTAACCAGCAAGGAGGTTACCATCCAGAAGAACCCAAAGTTCTCACACACTATATATACAGACCTTTCCTCAAGGGAAAAAGATCCAATGCAACTAAAGCAAATTTTTCCCAAGGTCACCTACCTCTTATTCTTACTTCTAATATCATTGCTACATTTTTTAGACATTTAAACCTATACCTATAAATCTATTTTAATGCTTACATTTGAGAAACATCATAAAGTACTTATACAATTGTATATTGTTATTATAACATACATAACTTACTTGATTATCATTAAAACATGGTTGTAAACAAAGGATAGTAGGAAGAAATTTCCAAGCAAAACGTACACTTAAATCAACATATAACCCACTAACAGATAAAACTTCTATAATGCGAAAACCTTCTTCCGGTTTTAATTCTAGGCTCATCAGCCAATCAATTTCAGTCAGCACCTTTAAGAAAAAATGAAGTTTAACTTCTAAGCATAAAGTTAAAAAAAAATTATTATTTGTATTCTAAATACAGGTCTAAGAATATTGATTTCATGAAACAAATGAAAATGGATAAAACCTTTTTCCTTACATTGAATTGCACAGCAAAAACCAATAGGCAAGCGGATATTAAATCTCTGAGTTCGGAAGTCAAAGAAAATGTTTTAGGATCCAATGAAGAGAGGCAAGCTTGTCTGAATAAATCCTTGGCATCTTCTGCATTGTAATCTATAGTAAAGTAATAATAGAATTTAGAGTTGAAATATTCAGTTCATAAAGTTAAATCTACTTCCTACTACTAGGAATTTCAATCTTATATTAAATATAATAAATATTTTCTTGAACCACCTTAGGATGAAGTACTAGAGACTGCACTACAGATGAGTAACATGATAGAGTGTCCAGACTATGAATGAAAATACTAGAGCAGTACGTGCATCACACAACACAACTTTCATTTACCACCCTTATCTCTTTGACTAAAAATTGACATTATTTACAAAAAATGGCATAGTAAATTGCTAAACGAGAGTGAACACAAAAATTTTTTCCTTAATGACCGTTGTTTTTGTTTATCCTATTGGAACTTGGGTATTGTCATTAGTACTTCATACAGTGGTGTACCAAAAACGAAGTTGGTACTACTTACTCGTGGTACTCCGTACTTTCTTGGAATTCATTTGAATGTGTTATAAATCTATTTTTTGGAGGGAGGATTAGAGAAATAACAATAGATAATAATTGAGTCTTAGACTGAACGATCACTTTTTTTTTTTTTTATTGCGTTAAAAAGTATTTTTTCTTAATAGATAGACATGTCTTCCCCTCCTATCGCAACAACGCTCTCGCCCTCTCTCTAAATAGTCTTTTTTGTTTTGTTGTAAAACAAAATTAAAAAGATTGTTTGTAATTCTTGGAGTTTTTATTTAGTTTTTAGTTTTTAGACAGTTGCTACTATTTGCTTATTTCCATAACAATCTATGGAAACAAATAGTTTCCATTAAATAATCTTAAAGTAGTACTTATTATTTTTTACTAATTTCCTAACGCCATATTTTTACTTTTTTAAAAATGACCTTCTAACAATTTATTATCTTAATATTATTCTTTATTAAATTCTAAGCTTTCCCTCAATATATTATACATATACACAACTAATGTTACCTGAAATAAAAATTTTTGTTTTGGCAAAACATTTTTATTTCTCTTTTATCTAATTCTGAAATCCTTTCATATTTTACATTTAGCTGCTTATTGTTATTAGGGATAAAAAGAGACTGTTATTTACTCCAAATAAATTAAATTAAATAAAGATGCTTCAAAGAAAGATTTTTTCCTTTACCATTTGAGCCCTATCAGATCGTTTTTATGATGATAAAACCTACCTCATATTACAGAATATTAAATCTGCATTGAACATTAAATTGATATTCATCAATATCAAACCTCACAGATCCAGAGGCTTTAAATTTTCATTTGTGCAACAATAAAAAAAAACAAAAAAAAAACATAATAAGCAACAACCTTAAATGAAACAATGATCGAATCGGTTTTTCATGAAAGGGCATCATAACACAAAATCAAATATTCAAAAAACTAAAATCCATCCAGAATTCCAGCCCTTTCACCTGAAAATCCATAAATGCAAAAAAAGTTTAAATCTCATAAAATTGTCGATCACGCCCTTCCAGTAAGAGCCATTTATATTACAACTAAGGGGATACCCCCTTTCCACTTAATGGCTGGCAATAATCAATATATATTATAAAGCAAAGTGTACAATGTGCCTGCCGAAAAGGCTCAAAAACGACCACACGTACTATCAAGAATGTTATGTCGTCATATTGCCCTATTGCCCCTAACGATGAAGAAGGTTTCAGTTTTCATTTTAAGTGTGTAATGTTGAAGGGACAAGGGCTGTAATTTTAAGCCTCTTGCTACATGTAATTAGCCCTTCTAATAAGCCCAGGCGAGTTTATGAATGAAAAAATTTAGTTCGACATTTGGAAGCCAGGAGCGCTAGCTAAGCTCAATTCATAAGATTATCGTTCATTACTTCGGTTTGTTATGGTTTTAGCTTCAGCTGTTTTCTTTAAATTACACGAGATTATGTATAAATAATTATTTTTTCCTTTTTATTTTTCAATAAGGTCATTACATCTCTGCAATGAATTGAAATTAAAAATAAACATACCAATGGATTCCTAAGCGAATTAAGTTTTAAAGAAGAGGAAAGAATTGGTCGAAACATTGCCTTTAATCAATATACAATATAAGAGTACATTTACAACAAAAAAAAATTGCTTATTAGTGAAGTGAGTGCATAGAAATTAACACTGAATAAAATAGATAACCTATAGATAATATGAATAAAAGATATAACCTAATGGATTATATATCGAAAATAAAGTGTTCATATCATATTTCTGTTTAATAGTTCTGTTCTGTTCGTAAATTTTCAACCGAATTCGAAAAAGAAGAAGTTACTCAACTTGATAAGGATGCGGTATCGGCATGAGAATGGTATCAATGGAATCAGAACATAGAAACCATAAAGAATGGTACATACCAGGACATATTTGCTGCCAAAATATTTTTCTTAATCAAGAAAAGGGAAGAAAACGCATTGAGAGAACCGCATTAATAGGGTCTCTTATACCCAAACCATATATGGGCGGACTCTGAGGTTTCGAAACTTACCACTAATAGTTCTTAATAGTAGTAAATTAGTCTAATAGTTTTAAATAGTTAGTCTAATAGTAGTAAATTGAAGTTTAAGGATGGTACAAATTTTGTTTTAATCATGATTAATTTTGGTCTATTTTTCTGTACTATTACATTTTAAAGTTATTGTTTCATTCCACCTATTCCACAACTCCCTGAGCGAAGCCGGGCCCCACAGCTAGTATTTTTATATAATAGAGAGTTAACAAAGATACCGATGAAGAACTTTATGTTTTTTTACTAACTTTGTGACATGAATGCGTTTATATAGATTTTTTTTCTCTTGTATTTTTTTAATGTATTTATTTACTTTTTTCTTTTCTCCTTTTTTATTTCCATATTTGGTTATTCTTTAGTTGTTTGTGTATGAATGGATACTTAGATAACTAATACTAATTGCCCTAGAGCATGGCAGAATATATTATTTCTTTAAAAAAAAAAAAAAAAAAAAAAAAAAAAAAAAAAAAAAAAAAACCATCTAGGGGGAGGGAGGGCTGTGGGGACTTTTTTGATATTTAAAGACAGAATTTAACTTTTATAAAATTAAAGAAGTAACATAAAGAACAAATAATAGTTCTATTATATATTAGATCACAGGCTTTAATTGAATTATTATCTTACTTGTAACTGATTTTGAAATTAGCCGAATCAATAATGGAAGGCTTGTACCACCCCATTCCTTCAAATTTATCATATGAAAAGGAATAAATTGTTTTGACAGAAATTTAGTCAAAAGATGAATTCCTAGGACATCTGTTTCATGTATTAACAGGTTCAGACAAAACTTAATCAGCTTGTTTTTCTCTACTTCTCCTTTGACAGTCTGAAACAAATGTTAAAATTAGTTTTCTCAGGAAAAATTCATATCACTTTAAAATGAACAAAACAAAAATTATTAATTCAAATTAATAATCAATAATCAAAGAAGGTGGCTTGTATAGGAGTAAAAAACTTAAATAAAATACAAAGTTTACATGATTATATACTATTAAGAAACGTATAATATATTTATTATTACAGATTCTAATACTTAATTGGAAATGATTTTTTTTTAATTTTAATTTTTTTTAAATTTAAATAATATTAGGGAATACACCACTAATGAAATAGTAACTTAAGGCATTTTAACAAGGGTAAGACAGTCAGCAAGATATAACGCTTAATGAAGTAAGCTATTACTATATAAAGTCACAAAGCCAGCTTCTTTTTTTAAGATAGGTAGGTGTCTTCTTCCCTATTACAGTTGACAATAAGAGATTTTTCCTTTTCAGTTAATCAAATACAGGTATCAGTTAAGGCCTGGTCACTCATAACCGCCGCATAACGGGTCGGTTGACCTGGTATTGGGCATGTGTGACCGGTTACTATCTATCCTTCGTAAATGAATCAGATCCGATACACCACCGTGCTGCGGTACGCTTGTGTGTGACAAGACCTTTATCGTTGCAAATTACTAATGAGAATGATATTGCTATTCATTTAAAAAAAAAAGCAAAAGCTAGAAATAATTATGATCAGAAAAAATATTTACCAATGTTACATGTGGAATATGATACATGAATTCATCAAGATTCATAGCATAATACTGGGAATCATTACTCAGCCAAAGGAATGGTTGCAAATGGTCTAAAATTAAAAAAAAAATTAAATCACCATGTAAATAAAGTATTTCATAAACGTCATAGAAGAATTATTAATCCAATACCTTTAGAAATATCCTTGGGCTCAAAAAATGTACGTCCCTGGGGAGAAAATAAAAAAACTTCAGAAGATTTGGGAACATTTTTGACTTCAAGTGGTTCATCATCTTTCACTAATAGACATTCCAGTTATAGTCAACATAACAACAATATACAATAATAATACTGAACACCAGCATAAGACCTACCCTTTAAGCTATTAGCGATAACGTTAAGACATTCTTTTTCAGTTTCAAGAATTCTTTTCCGTAAATTTTCCTTCTTAACTTCTAGTAAATTTCTATCTTTTGCCAAAGGTAAAAAGTTACACTGAAAAGATTAACTTCTTAACATACTTATATGTGTTACTACATAGAGTTATTATAAAATAAAGTTTAAATTACTCTCTTAACTGGTGAAGGCTCACAAAAATTTGTTTCACAGAAGTCATCATCTGATAGATCACTTGACATTATTGATGATTATATGATCACATTTAAGGGTGGATTCTAAACAAAGTTTATAACAATAATGAATAAGGCCTCTGCATGTTTTATTTTTAAAATAGAATCAGTTATCTGGAAGGAGGATCAAATAATAAATAGTAGCTAACTGATAAGAGTTTAGGGGAATTTAAAGCTGCATTTTGACGAAAATTTGCATGCACAGCACTATTTTTTACTACACACATGAGTGTGCAGTAAAAAGTATTAAAGCTACAACCGATTGATAGTTAACCTAAAGGATAATAACATAAATCAACTCATATAACAGTAGCTTTTAAGTTATAACTGTTTACTTTTTTTATAGAAAGGCGCTATAAGTGTGACAAAGAGCTTCACGATTTCAGTAGCAGCGAGACAATTCTAGATTAACCACCACATTTAGGAACATGTATGTTGTAAAGGTTAAGAACATAAGCCAATTATATACATATTTGATAGACCTTGAGAAACGTTAAAAACTCACTATTCTATGATTGTTTTATAAGAGTATGTTTTTATTAGAGTGCGAAGAAAACAATCATATATTTTTTTTTTTTTTTTTTGGCTTTACAGACCTTGTAGAATTTCGATCACCTGAATTAGTCTTCACTTCTGCTTCTCTTGGATTTCTTCGTTCCAGTTATATTCCATATCTGTGTTAATTCTATCTACCCATCTGCTTCTTGGCCTTGCACGAGGTATGTTGATGCCTGATATTAAGGCATTCATTGTCATATAGGGGCTTTGAATGAATCGCTTTAAGCTACTGCCTTTACCCCTCTTAACTTCATTGCCTTCATTTCATGAGATATTGAGCAAACCAGTTGACTTCAGAAGTTCCTTTTTGGCCTTTCTCCTCTATTTATTAGTACTCTGATTTCTGATTGCTCCGATGATTGTTCGGAGTTATCTCTCAAATATTTCAAAACTTTCTATGATGGTGTTAGTGTTTAGGTCTCACACCCGTTTTTATTTTTTAACTGGTTAATCTTTCACTAACAGAGCGAAAAGTTTGAGGAAGTTTAGATGACCTTATTGAAAGTAATTAAATCGTAAGAAACGTTTCCCCAGAGGCTATGCAGGTCAAGCGGGAAGGTAACTATCCTCTTGCAAGAAGATAAATCGAAATAAATTTTAGAAAAGAAGACAGTGCAGGTTATTTGGAAAAACTTTAAGAAGGATTTCGCCAGATTTAACTGAAATGAGATGTCTAAGACAGATGGAAACTATTGTGGGATGGGATAGAAGACTAGTAACTAGCCAAAGAGGTTCTACCTTGAGGAAATACTTCCACACCGTTTATTCGCGATTGAATTGAATTTGAACCTGGGCCATCAACGTTCAAGCGCGCTTTACTATTGAGCTAAACCTCGGCCCTCTCCTAGCCAAGTCTTCTTTTCTATATTTTTATTTAACGTTACTTTCTATCAAGCTACTATGGCGACCGCTACACTGGGAGTAATAAATTTTTGTCTATGGGTATAATTAGGATAGAAATATTTAACGATTACCTGACTTCGCCTAGGCTAGGGACATCATAGTCCAGTTCAAGTCAGCTTGGAAGAGTGTCGTAGCCAAGTAAATATTTATAGGTACGTAGGTATGTTGAATGGTAAGCAGTAAAAATGGAGAAACAATTTATGAAATTATTAATATTACCCATATAGCTTTCCTTTGTTTTTCCAGGATTTAAAAGTATCAACTAATTTCGTTGGGAAGAAGAGAAGAGATAATAGTGTGCACAGTTCATAACAGGTTACTTCTATGTATATGGTTTTACAAGCAGCAGTTGGTTGCTACCCAGGAAGGGGTAACATCCAACTGATGCTAAAACCCGTTTTGCCAATCAGGCAAGGTAGGGCTGGAAAATTATTAAATAATATTACGATAAACTGTATTTTAAATTATATATATTTTTTTAATATTTTACATCATACCAAATATTCTACCAAATATATTACCAAAAAAAAAATTGCAAATTAATATCGTAAAATTACTTCAGTAAACTTATTAATTCAACGTAAAGTTTTCATTTTATAATATAAAGCAAGTAATATAAAACCATAAAACACTTCAAATGACGCCATTAATGAATTCCCTTAGAGCCCAAGACCGCACCCCTCACCTGTTCCCACGGCTAGCCAGATCTTAAAAACATCGGTGAACTAACGATAAAGGAATCCGGAAACGCATTGTACAATTGTATAATGTTCAGAGGCTTAAGTTATCATGGTTAATAATAGTAAAATATATATACAAATATTGTTGCCAATAAATTGGGTCAAAAACTATCTTAATTGTTGTTAGTGATCATATCCTTAGCATCTATAATTGTATCTCTTCTTATCTTAAGTTAACTATATTACCTTGAAATACATTAAACGTCCTATCCGAAGGACGGCATGACCATGACCCAATTTTCCTCTTTGATTAAAAACTATTCAGAATTACTTTTAAATCAGAAGGATTGGAAAAATGAATAAACAAATTATTAGACAACAAAATTTATTCTCATTCTTTACAAAAATAGTTTCTTATTCTTTATTTACATGAATAATGTTGTAAAAAAGAAGGGAGCTATAGTACACTAATGGAAAATATATCTATGATATTTTTTTTTTTAAACATGATACCAAAGTTAGTACCAAAAAAATTAAGCATAAAATACTTATTTAACAATAATACATGGTGAGAAGTTTTAATTATAATATTTACAAATACGACTTATATTTAAGCAATAAATAAATGGTTTGTACTTGCTAACTTTAAATACACTGCCACATTCACCTTTAACAGAAAAGTTTTTTTAAATGAAATTTTTTCTGATTTTAATGTTTAACAAAACAACGATTCTCTTCCTAAGATTCTTAAATATTTTTTTTATGATTACTTGTATCACCCTGACGATTGTATGTCTTTAAATCTCTTCCTTTTACTTTTCCTTCGAGGACCATTGATGGTGTCTTAAGCATGATATATCTTAACCTAAGTTTTTAATTACAACATGCCAATAAATGCAAAATAATCACTTATTTGTTCCAGAAATTAAATGATTGAATAATCACTTTTTTAAAATTGAGATTATCATTAACTATCAAGACATTTCGATGAGCAAAATTAAACATTTTTCCAGGAACAAAATGAGAGGCTTCTGATAATAAATCGTTAGAAATATCCTGAAGTTATATAGGATGGTTGGTTTCATTATGGAAATCATTTATATGGAATCGAATTTTGATTTCGTCTATAAGCTGGGTTGGATGATGGTTCAAAACCTCCATGATTCAGTGCCAAAATTTTCGACACAACACTGAGATCTGCTTGTGTGTTTCTGGGTAATCCAGAGCCGATTCCAGAAGAATTTATAAGACTTTGTATTTGTCCTGAAACAGATGAAGGATAGTTGTTATAACCGAAGTTGCCAATCTGATTGGTTGGTTCCCTTCTATGAACCCTGTTGTGTTCATATTGAGGGATGCTATAATCAACACTTTTATGGAATTCAAATCCTCGGTTTGATTGAAAATGGTTTCTGTTTAATTGCGCTCTTTGGCGTTGCAGTTCCTGATACCTTAAATATTCAGAGGACCCTTGGTAAATTTGTTGCCTTGGTTGCTCTTTTGGGACAAATTCCGGCCTCCTTTGGAAACTGTGGTGATAATAATAGTTGAGATTGTTATAGTGTTGCTGCCTTTTCATTTCCTCCAATTTTTGCCGTAACATTATTTGTCTCTGTTGCTGAGGTGATATATACCTTGACTTTTCTTGCTGTAGAGATTTAAGCTGTTGATAGAGTATGAATTCTTTTTCTTCAAGTTCTCTTTGTCTCTGAGCCACAATTTCTGGGTCCTCTGTGGGTGGTGGAGGAGCTGTAGAGTGTGCGTAATCTAATGGCACAATGTTTCTTGGTATCCCTTTGTCGTCTTGTTGTACAGTGAATGCTGCCACGAGCGGAGAAGCAGCAAACTCTACTGTGTGTTTTACGTTTTCATATTTATTTTTCTTTTCCTCGCTTTCTTTTTCTACTGCTTTTGAAATGTTTTTCCTGAAAGATAGTAACAGAGGTGTAGTATTTTCATCTTGATATTGTGCATCAGGAATGTCTATTGGAGTAGGACCCATCACGACTATGTCACTTCCAGGAGTCGGCTTTGTTGGACCCAATTTTGAATCTACCGCTGACGGAACGAAATCATATTGCACAGATAATGGTTTGTTCCTCTCTTCATTGCTAGATTTGGCAGATATAAGGTTACCGTCAGGCTGTTCTTCACTCTTTTGCAAAAGAACTGATTCCTTCTCAGATTCCGTCTCTTGTGGAGTATCGACCTGGTAATAGTTATTCGACTCGCTTTTCCGTCCTTCCCTGGTTATATAATTTTCATTAGCTGAACTTGGATACTGTGTTATTACTGTGCTGTCTGATTTCTCTGAATCCTGGGTAATTGGTTCAGGTTCATACCGATAACCTTCGAAATCATTGCTCTGCTGTACTTCAGCACTTGGATTGGTTTGGGTATCTGGTTGGCTGGTCGAGGTTGGTTGGGCGGCTCCAGGCGGTACCTCTGTTTGAGATTCTTTCGGCTCCTCATTTCCATCAGGCGGAGGAGTAGTTTCAGACTGCATTTCTCCAATTTCGGTTGTAGATTCTCCATCTATGCTGCTTGGTGAATCGTCGATTTTCTCTGAATCGCTATTCTCTGGTTGACTTTTCTGTGGCTCAATGTTATCTGATTCAATTTTCGCTGGCTCGTTAGGACTAATGTAATATTTTTCGTAATCAGAGCTTCTTGATTGGGCCTCTTTTTCGTTAGCGAAGTTTTTTTCAAATTCGGGTAACTTTTTGCCAAATTCACCGTCCTCACCTTCCCTGAATTCATTTACTTTCGTTTGTTCTGCAGACAGCTCTACGCTTCCCAAGTCTTCAGAAATAGCTCTATGGGCGCTTAAAAGTCGCAAATAATCTTCATGTGGAAAATCGTCTGGCAAAGCTCCTTTGTCACTGATCTTTTTAATAACACGAAGAATTATAGTTTCAATCCCATTTTTATCTCTCAGGTTGTTAATGGATGTTATGTCAGATGGATGGGTGGCGGGAGGTCGATCATATGCCAGTGCTGCACCGATAGTCGCTGCTATAATTATTGTCTGAAACAAGATAAGAACAATGAATTAAATTCATAACTTGCTTCCATTAATTTAATATTTATATTTTTGTGTAATTTTTACTTATATTTTTGAATACATAAGCTAACATGATAAGAATAAGCCCCTTAGGTCTTTCAATTAATTTATTCAATAATTTTACATCCGAATTATAGTCTATGGATGTTTCTTAACAAACCATTGCTGTGGCAGTAGCTCACACATAATCAAGAACCGAATAGAGGTTATATTACAAGGTAGTTTCGAGATTAGTTTCAAGGAATCCTTCAATTAATCTCATCATCAATGTTAGATTATTATCAATTTTACATTACGTCTATAAGGTTATTTATTCCAACCTTTGAATATACAATTTTAGTTTCTATACTAAAGTAAATACTCAAATAATTTAAGTTTATAATCCAAATAACTAACTTCATTTGGAAGTTGAAGAAGAGCTGAACACTAAGGCGTTATATGTTTGCACCAGTTATAATAGCCACAAGGATACTAAATTTTTACGAAAGATATTTGACATGAATATCGGATATTATCCAGCTACATAGATCGTTGACCTGTAAATGACCGTTGACATAAACGGCGTAGGTAGATACATAGTAGACCATTGACGTACTTAGTTCATAATTAGTGGGTGTCTATGTCCGGTCGGTCTATTGCATCCGCCACAATAAAAACCTGCTGTAAAATAGTTTGAATAAGCTTCCGGGAACATCTGTGCAAGATTAGCAAATCGCATTTTTGTTCATAAATAACTATATATGTATATATATAGTATTTTGTTGATATGTTGATATATAAATTTATATTTATTAGGGAATAAGCAGAACTTTATGGAATTGTAATTTAATTAAACTTGTTATGATTTCATGTAAAATAATAAAGATTGTATTAATCTTCTATTAATGCCAACGGGTATAACCATTCAGGGCATAAAAAGATTACTGAAATTACAGTTAACTGACTCTAAAGGATTATCATCACAGAAAAAAAAGAGGATTGCGTAAAAAACAATTATTAAAAGTGCTGGAAATATTCGAAATGCAGCTTAAACTAAATTTAGATGACTCTTGAGTAAAAGTTTTATAATTATTTTATATTCAAACTACTATTAGTCCTCATCCCTCTGTAGAACGATGACGTATTGCACTCCACCTCCAGTATAATGAGAGAGTGCTGCAAATGGCAAAATATAACGATCGCTTGAAGATCAGTAAAATTAATCTGATCACTCCTTTTTCGAATACTGAATTATGAATATGACACCAAAGATAGGTGAATTAGATATTTTCAGACTACTATGTCTGGAAATGGGGTATTATAGAAGACGAATGGATGCGTACTTACAGAAATAAAATCCTTTGGTCTGTCTATAATGTATTTTCTGAAGGTGATTCAGAGGACATACACATTTCGATGATGTTATTGAATCAAGCAAATTCCCTTGTCCAATATTACCAACTATTACCCATTATCTCATATGCTTGATGTAAAGCGTAAATTTATACCTCATAAAAATTACACCCTAAATTGTCCATTTTGCACCAGATTAATTCATTTCGGGTTCCCATGATGGATAACAATGCTCTATTCTTTTAATTTCCACCTGAATCTGAGAAAAAGAAACTTGAGCCAAAGCTGAATTTTTAAACTAGTGTTCATAATTCGGGGTATATATACAAATAAAATATACTGCGCGATATAACGGCCGTTTCATAGCATGTCCTCGCGCCGTATTTCATAGACATTGCTTTAACTCTACCATGCATGTTGAAGTTTTAAAATGGTAGCCTTAGTAGGTGAGAAAAACTTTTCTCTATTATATCACAAATAATTTTCCTCTGGTTCCTTTTATAGTTTTTAGAAGGGCATATGGGAATATTTTTTAATTTAAAATAATGAAGCGACTGTATTTACTACCTATCTAGATGAAGTTTTTGGACGGGATATTTTCGTAAATGTGAAAATTGAAGGTCTCCGTTTTCGCTACAGAAAGAAAAAAAATCATGAAAATCGGATGTCTCTTTCTATGGGCAGCTGTCTCATCATGGCTCTCTCGATTAATTATTTCCCTGCGGAAATATTTTCGATGTGGCCTCGAGCACCTATATTTTCCAAAGGATACTGCAACGATTATATTTCCGTTTATTCCCTAGTAATAGACTGGAGATTTTTTTAAAGTTAAAAACTAATAAGATGTGAACTAGTTACTTTGGGAACCAGAGAAGTTAGCCCGTGAATCAAGTAATGAAAGGGCTCCGTCCAATCATCATGAAATTACTTTTACTGAGGAATTTACAACCTTATGAATCTTGGGGTGGCGGGATAGCCGAGTGGGCAAATACGTTTGAAAATACGCGTTGCCACGGACAACCGGACAGATGACTGAGAACACAGCAAGTTCAAAACCCGGAGGCAGGGAAAATTTAATAATACTCGGCATTAATCCCCCACCCTCTCCCCTGGCCCGGGAAACCCCGTATAGCCTAAAAGGGGAGGAAGGGGAGGAACAAACAAAAAAAAAAAAAAAGCTAATGTTTTTACTTACATCTAATTTACATTTTTGGAATGAAAAAAAAAATTTGAAAAAAAAAACCTGTTCGTGTTTTAGATTACGTAGCAAAACAAAATTTCTTCTTTATATTATGGTGTGTTTAATTAGTCTCAAATTAGGGCTATAAGGTCATTGATCAATAAGGTGTGCGAATTATTCGAACGGGCAAACTTGAGTTATTTATTTTTATAAGACCTCGTCCTAGAATAACATTTAAAATATTTTCATATTTTATAGCAAATAACCAAATCTTTTTAATATGCATTAACTATAATATGCATAAACCAAAAATGCACCATAGAGATTTTGTCTGCTTCCAATCCCACTTCATAAGTTTAGAATGGATTTCCTACTGAGATAGACTAGAATTCAAAACTGTTTAATATCGGATCTTTATATTTAAAATGTCTTTTTAAACCGAGCTTTGACATTTTTTTTTCCCGGTTTCGATTCAAATATCCATAAGTTAAATTTCTTGAAAAAATTAATTGGATTTATTAATTGCTGAATCACATTATATAATGCTGAGAAAGGCGCAAGAATGGTGTAAATCAAATATGAAATTTGGCATATTTATGTTTCATCAATTTCTATAACTCTACTATTGATTCTTCCGCATAAACTGTATATTTTATTACTAAATATAAACAATACTTTTTATTTTTAGAACGTTTTTGAAGTAAAGACTTCAACTTATCTCTATTATCAGAATGAGTAAAAATGCATTAGTTATAATATGCATTTTCCTCTTATCTAACATAACAGATTTTTATAACAGATCATGAAAAAGTAAAACAGGTATACTAATTTGTTTTGTAAATAATAGATTTGGGTAGTTTGTTACATGAAAAATGAAACCTTCTCCGAGTTGACAAGGTAAGAAGGAACGAATATACCAAGACATTCTTCGAGCACGCATCTCTAATGAATTATGATGGCTGGGTTTCTTTCGTTCCTCTCGAGATGTCCCCGTTGTAATGATGCGAAGCTGATCGTCTCCTTTTCCGGCAACAGAACTGATGAAAGTTACAAGACGTGAGGTTAATGATCGCACTCTGCGGTAAATTGACCCGTACAAAATATACATATAGACCTTGGTAATCTATTACTTGTAAATCTATCGGCGATGCCAAGGAACTTTATCATTAATTTAAATAGTAAATTATTACAATGCATAATAGGAAGAGTATTTCTATGGATTTCGAGGATGTAACTGTTTTTGCTGGAGGGTTCATGCTCCTAGGCAGTCAGTAGTGGAAGTTTTTATTTCACCATTTTATCTATCCGATCCTGCTAGAATATTCATGTCCGTTATTAAAATTCTTTAAAGTAGCCTGGATACAAGTTTTAGCCTCATGTGGTTTTCCTATTACCATAGAAATTTGTCCCTGTGAACTCCAAAATGTAGGAGTAGCTAGGAAGTCGGAGTTGTGACATTATTAAATTAGTTCATTTGTAAATTTAAACATTTATTTTTACTTTCTCTTACCTACATATGAAATATAGAGTAAGGGAAAGTACGTATTGCGATCCTGACTGTCTTTCATTATGCCTAAAAAAAGAAATGGCTGAATATGAAATATGAAAAACATTGACTAAACAGATACAGGAGAAAAAAGAAAAACATTCCAATACATAAAACCCGTTGAGACCATCCATGTGTAGTACAGCCTTTAATGACACCATTGTTTAAGGAAAGGCGTTCTGCTCAAGCGAAGGTGTTTTGGAACATAGATATTCAAAGGAAATTATAGTTTCCATGGCAACTATATGAAGTTTTCAATAACTTCATAGAGAATTATAAAATCAGACGCGATGTAGTATTGTTCTGCATTGCCGAATTATCATAAGTAAAAACTTTTATTTAACAATAAAAGTTTTTTCTTTACTTTAAAGAGCGAAACAAAACAAAAATAACAGAAAAAAATGGATGTGGAAAAATGTATAAATTTGAGGAATGGCGTTTACATGTTTATCAAAACACGCCAATTTCCAATCTAAGTGAGTTGATAAGTGAAAGTTATGTGTTGCACGCATCGCACCAGATGTTTTAAATTTATTATCCTATCTAGAAAACCATAAAATTTAGAACATCACCAGATTAGAGATCAGTCACTAACTCCTTGTATAACATGTAAATTTTGGAAATTCCTTACTTCCTTAATTTTACTTTATCACCAATTTTTTCCCCTTTTTATTTTAACTCTATCTAGGAGACTAAAATGACCCGAGTGATCGAAGAACTCTTCTTAGCCACAAATAAATTAGCCTACAATGTATGTTTACATATACATATTTATATAACAAATAATTAAATAATATAAAAAATTATTCTTCTATATTTTTATTGTCTGACAGTCCGTTTAATTTTAATTTCTACCGCAAAATTTAATATACTTAAAGCGCTTACGTGACAACGCGTAAGCACTTAAGATAGGACATATGTTGCTGGAAACACGTCCCCTGCGAAGTGATGTAAGGCAATCACGAATGACATAAGCTGAGACCTCTTTGGAACACACCGCCTCAAGAACCTGGATGAACAAGGCTGGATGGGTTAGGATGACTAAAGGCTTCTGAGGGAAAGCTTAGACGGTCCGACAAATTGCCTATTTAAATTTAATAAATGTCTTTGACATTTTCCATCAAATCTTATGCAATTTTAGATATTGCCATATCAACACATTGATTTCATTCTCATTAAGTCATTCGTCTTTTCGTCATGATTCAGAATTGATGTTCTTAAAAATAGGCCCAATGACGGTCCAATTTAATTAAAATTAGCCTAACTAATAGTACTAGTAACCCAACTACTGACTAATAGTATTAGCAACCCAATACTGAAGGAAAAGCTTGGCTAAATCTATCTTTTAAGATGAGTGGAACATTGTTAGGACATACTTCGTGGGTATTCAGGATGTACATCTCACCCGAAAAAAACGTGAGAAGTCCTTATTTTGTTGGAATGGAAAGAAAGAAGTTCTTTGATCGGACTAAGATAACTGTACCTGGTCAGAAGCTTCGTGAGGAGATGAAAGAAAAAAAAAACCTTAACCAGGAAACCCATAAACATCATATGTAACTGCAGGAAACCGCTTGTGTTTCGGTTGTGAAACAGGCGTGCTGACAAGAACGGCAATCAAGAACAGAATTAGAATTTAAATATGTCCTCCCACAGAGAAATAATTCAGATTTGAAAGAAGCAGCTGATTGTAACACTTTTATTAGGTGGTTGTCAATGTGAACCAACAACAGGTTTTGCTTATTCATAGAATTAAAAGATACTCCACCTACGACTATACCTGAAAAGGTACTGCTGAAATGCTGTAACAAGAAACTTCATTTTTATGTATTCTTTACAATGTAAACGCTTCATCTAATTTGTCAGTGTTCTTTAAAATAACGATTAAAGATAATTTTATTCTTACTATAAATTATATCAAATTTATTAAGTTTTCAAGCTATTATTTCTTTAAGAAATATTCGCAGTTAAATAAATTCATGTAGGTGACCCTGAGGATAACTAGAAAATTAATAAAAATATCGAAGAACCTAATAGAAAATACACGATTATACCCGACAAGTTATTATTAAAGCAAGTGTGCGTTATTAACTTTTCTTTAATTAACAAGTGGACGTATGGTATCAAGAAGTGGAAGGTTGAAGTCTCACAAAAACAAAAAATTTTTTTTTAGATTTTTTCAACTTTACTTCTATAAATGATCTAGTCCAAATACTTGAATAATTATAATACATTATTCGCACTCGCAATCGACTATAGGGTGCGCTAGTAGTTATGCAAAATGTCGGAAGGAACGGGGATAGACATAGTTGATGTAGTAGACATAATTGTGATTTCAAAAGACCATTAATTGAAGGGCAGGCTATCCTTGATGCAAACGAAAAATTAGTTATTTTACAAGCCTTGTTTCTTCAAACAAGCTATCTTTAAGGCCTGCCCCATCAAATAAAAATGGAAATTAAATTCATTAATAACGATAAGCAATTTTATTGTAATTATACATACAAAGCTGGTAGTTGTGGTGAATGCAAACACATCATTGCAACTTTACACTATGTTTTTCGGTTAGTAATAACATTAATTACCTATTCATACAATTATTGTTATGACAGCTGTCATTTTCATGACAGCTTAGTTTCTTTGTCATGTTATTTATTTTTTAATACTTTCAGGCATCGCATTGAAAACTTAGAACAATTAATCACACGGTTGTAAGACGAAAATGGGGAAAATAAAAAAAAGAAAAACGAATCTATGACACTATGGTCCCAATCATCAAATCGATAAAATGTCAAATACTAATATTTACTTGTATAAATGTAGTCACTTTCTTTAAAATGAAGAATATATATAACGTCATATGTTTCAAAACAGGCTTATCTATTCTTAATTTTACAATCAACTCTTTAAGTAGCTTTTTATTTTTTGGAAACAAATAGAATGACACATTTTTGATTTTCTGATTAAATTTCTTGACATGTTTCAAATGTTTTTTTACTTATGGACAAATAAATTGAAAACTCCTTCTATCCCCGTTCCTCTAGTTCCAGTCAAGAAGCAGCACCGTCGCTTGCGACCGCGAATATATTGCCATTCAACGAAAACAATTTTATCTTTGTTAAAATAGGCCTAAAACTAATTTTACTTCTCGTAACCCCAGCCAAAATGTAGATATGTGGCATTTCCATCTATTACTTACAGAAAAAAATAAATAACTTAATTCTTAATAATAGAGTCTCATAATTCCGTTAGATAACTTTCCGTGAGCTTTAATGTGTACTTTGAAAGTAACTGAAGTAATTCAGGAAGCCGACAGTAAGCCTGTTTCCTGACTGGGCGGATTTTTTTTCTCATTAGCAAAATCTTAAACTCGACACTAAGCTCTGAGTATTGAGGCAAGTGTGTCACTAATGATTTCCGCCTCTCAGCCTTTCTTGCGTGTTTTTTTTTTAGAAGTTAAGTGTTTGCTTTATTTTCTTCTTAGAGGGTAAGCAATCATCAGCAATGGATGATTTAAAAATATAAAAATATGATAAAATTACTCAAGATTAATTAAATTTATTTTTTTATGAAGGAAATAAGGAAACATAATTATAAATGTATCTCTTATAACACTTCTTCCGACCTTTAACACTTAGTTTCACCTAATATCCTTTTAAAGTGAAACTCATGAATTTTAAGAGTCGTGCTTGAATGTTTTTAATTATCTCAAGGAGCATTTCTTTTAAATAGCCCAGAATGGGTTATTTTAAGGAATAGTTTTTTTCGTAGATAGGTATAAAAGTTTTTTTTTCCCTAGTTTTTGGATCCGATTCATCCCAAAATATCTACACCAATACTAATGCAATTATTGATGAACACTTTACTTGAGATATACAAATTATCAGGTAAAATTCCGAGAATTTATGACTTTTGATCTATGGATAATTCATGTCATTCTTTGCTCCTACTACCGTTCCTCTACTTCATTTGTACTTAAAATATAAATAATAAAAAATTTCCCTTAAATAGTGGATCCAGGGGGCCCTCCACCCCTCTGACAGTTACGAACGAGTGAAGTGAACTGTCACTAATTCTATTAAAAAACCGCTTTTATACAGTCATATTTTATAATGACTTAAATGGATAATGGATACATTTAATACATGGAAACATTTATTGGGGATATATAATGTTGCTATTTACTCAGAATTTAATTTATTTTCTTTAAAACGCATGGATTTAAAAAAAAAAAATAATAATAATAAAAAAATAAAAAAAAGGCGCTCCCTCCCCCTTATTCAAGGGTCTAGTACGTCCCGAGGTGGCCCTAGGATTTTTTAATGGGAGTAAAATGGAGTAAAAATCCCTCGGATAGGACGTAAAATGGAGGTCCCGAGCCTGTACGATGTCAAGTACTCGTTAAAGATCCCTATCCTAATTATACCTGGATAGGCAAAATTTAGGACTCCCACTGTAGCATCGTCCGATTAGCCTTAGTGGCATTAAGTGACGTTAAAACAAACAAACAAGGGTCTAGTAATTTATTTTTTTACCTTAATTATAATTATATGTGGAAAAAATAATTTTAAAATAATGGCTTGAGGAACAATATAAGTTTTCGAATTTTAAAATTCATTAAAAGATAGTTGACTAACCTTTAATTTAAATAATTAAATTGTGTTACGAAGAACTGTTCACACATGTTTTGTGAAGTAAAATTCCATTGCGCATGCGTCCTAAAGTTTTCTGGTCTAATAAATCAGGTTAGAGCCCTTAGAAAAACGACATTGGTACGCACGCGCAAAAATGAGGTATGGGAGGTAAGAAGTTTTTTTCGAGATGCGCCAATAGAGGTTCACGTCAATAATAATTTTAGTGACGTGTTGGTCTCGTAACTGATAACATAGCATAAACCAAGCTAGCTATAATAATCCGACGTTTACAAGTCTATATTTATTTTCAAAGAAAGTAATCTTGGAAGAAACCGATACCATACCAATACCCAAAACAGTTCCTGGATAGTAGTACTGATTGTTCCTACTCCAGAGGTAGCAGTTACGAGTATGATGATATTGCACAACCGCAGGAACCAAATCTTGTTAAGCGGATAAGAAACTCCCCCCTTACATTTTAGTCCAATCTGTACATCATATCGATCCTCGCTTTTGCTGGATAACAAACAGAATACTCCACTTCAGATACTGATCGTGGGGAACTTCCTCCTCTTGGTTTCCCAGATCAGGGGGAACAAGTGAACATGTAGGACAAGGAATATCGGTAGTTGAACAGAGATTACAGGAGCTAATGGAGTTGTATTTACGTAATAAATGAGGCAGTGTAAATAATCGAATATTTGTTAAAATTATTTTTATGGGAGGGGAGGAGTGATGTGGTAGTGGATGCGTTATATGATATCACATTTATATGTACAAATATTTTACTATAATCCAATTATCCTTTCAATCTTTCAAACCATCAAAAACATTTGTCTGTTCTTTCTTAGTTGTTTTTAAATCGAAAATTAAACTATTTTAACTCCTATTTATTTTTTGTTTTAAGATACATATTTTTAGATTGTTAGATATGTCTTTGCAATGCTTTCTATATAATCTTTTGTTTTTCTCTTTTATGAACTTAACTCCGTTACGCTTTCGCTACATACATTTATGATTGAGTATCATATGCTTGACGTTTGGATTTTCGTACAGGGTCCTAATATGGATTAAAATATTATATCCTAATTAATCACAAAGTCTTTGTTCTGATTTTTTTTTGTTTAATTTTGTTATTATTTATTTTAGAAAAGTCGCAAAAGAATATTTTGAAAAATAATAAAATATTTAATAGTAGGTAAGGATGGGGCGAAGTCTCATATTCATCCCAAAGTCATTCACATTTCCACTTTATATTTATGTCGTTTCAATTTTTTAAATAATTTTATATATATATAAAATCATTGACCTTCACCTTCTTGACTCGTGCTCCTTCACCATAATATATGTGTGTAATAGGGTTCAAAATGATATATATTAATGAGCTATAATTCAATATAATATAGATAAATTATACTTGCGATTCCACGTCTTTATTGACACTTTAGTTTTTTGAGTTAAATTTTCTGTAAATAAGTTATATATGCTTAGCCAGACATGAAAAAGAAAATTCTCAAAACTCCTAAGCCATCTTATAAAATGGCTTAATATTCAAAATTCTTGAATCCTCAAATATAACTCTACTTTAGTTACTTGTATCGTGGACAATGTCTCTCGTATCTCTGAGTGATTCGTAATTTCAATGGTAGAAAAAAACAAAAAAAAACTGTACCATGGCACATTTCGTTATGCAGACCTTTGTCAATCGATATCCTAGTACGTTGTATTCTAACAAATGATTTGTGGTTTTTTTATTCTCTAGCCTTTATATCTCATCAAAAGGCACACCGCAGTAGGACTAAAAAAAAATATCGACAAAAGAAAGCTTATGCGCTCTTTCTGCATACGCCTACAAAAAATTATCTCGCTAGTTATAAAACAAGCATGTAATACTAGGCTTAAGATGACGAAGCGACCTCGAGAGAAGGCGAATCACCCTAGCCTCTTGTGTGCGAGTAGTTTCTCAACACGGCTTGGTGTTGGCGAAGAGGCTTAGGATCGGAGAGTTCGAGGGGTCTACGGGACAGGTACTTGAATGGACAATGCAGGGATCTAGATTCGCCTGACAGCGAATTAGAAAGTGGAAGTAGGCTTAAGTGATTTAGTGAAGTGCATATCGGCAATGCTTGCACCTTAAACTATTTTATCTCCTACACTAAGAAAAAGAAGAAAAACATGGGAGCATTTATTATCATGTGTTGCAATCAAGTGATTATTTCCATAGGATATAATTTCCGTTAATATTAAGGTTATGGGACAAATCCATTATTTCTCAGCATGCATCTAAAGTTTGGAAGATTAATCTTGTTTTCAAAAATTCCAATTTTCAATATAAAAATATAATTTTATATGCACTTTTGTTTAATTATGACAATATATTAGGGAGTGTTATTGTGATCGACGGTAGGGTAGTAACATATTATTAAATAATTTAGGGAGACGATAAAGTTCTGCAAGTCTAGATGAAGTAAATTACATTTAAAAAAAAAAATGGTTAGATAGATAATATCCATTTCTAAATCTTGCTTTCATTGTTTGTTAAGAACAATATATGCACACCCTTCGACCCAAGAAAAAAAGAGGGCCTCTATCATATTTCGGATGATTTTATCAATGCCCAACCACTTGATAGTATCCTAGATCTGCATCTGGTTACTTTCCTAGTCAATCAGGCATTATAGATTTCTCAGTGTATCACTTGCCATTCCGTGAACGACTGACTGAATGGCATATGTTCCTATATAAGTAAATCAACTATCACAGTTGCAAGGCTAGATGATAAACATCTATAATTAAGAAATGCAGGAGTTTGAAGTTAGTGGAGTTTACATAAACAAAAAATAAAAAAAACTTGAAACTCTCCGAACCTTTGAAAACATTAAAAAAACTTACTACACGCATATATTTAACAGCTCATAGTAAATCTGTAGTAGTATAAAACTTATAGTAACTAGAAACACTTCTTATCCATCATTGGGTAAGAGCCTCGTGATCGAATTAGGCACACTTCACACAATGCACCTCATTATACAATGGCTTCTTAACAAACTCCTTGATTTTAAAAGGTGGGATGCACAGGTATTTTGTTTTAAAGAAATTTTCGAATTTGGATTCCAGTAGTGTTTCGAAAGCTCGCCTCTCCGGGAAGTCACTTAACATTTGTATGGATTGCCCAAGAACGTAGAAAGTAACCGGTGATGGGACTTTCTCTGAAGGTCGACCTTGCATCGGGAACCGGTAAATTATTATAAAACAGGAATGTCGGTGTTTATTTGTTCTTGTGTCATCCTCTTTATCTTTATGGGATCGAAAGTATAACATCTACTTATCAAAGCTGGAGGATTGCGTAACAGTAATATTAAAATCTCCAACTCCTACTTTGGGCTCACTAATAGAGATGGTATTGCATCAGCTTATAGGAGGCATTGACTAGTTCTATATCTCGAGCTCGGTAGTTATCTGTTATTTCTTCAATGGTATCCACTTGTCTGAATTGCATGCTGATGTAAGGAGTAGAAACTCTCGTGTAGTTGTTGCCAAATATTTTCCTACTCCTGTATCTATATCGTGTTGCTGAGACAACTGCCCAAAGTACATCAATATTGGTGGCTGTAACTACGTTACTGCAATTTTTCTTATGAAAGTAGGGTACATGTTTTTGTGGAGGATATTCCAGTCATAAAATCTGGCCAGGTGCATTATGTGGATAAGTATTTGCTAGGAAAATTAGTCCGTTATAAATGATATAAACAGGTAAAGTGCATGTCACTTGGAAAGAGATTTCACTATGAGTAAAGAGAATGAGTAACTGCTTAGTAATAATAGCAGCATCCATAAAGGTATAAAATAAATAAAGTAATGGTATATAAAAAGGTATAAAAACAGGTTAGTAAATATTACATTTGAAGAGTTAACCAAGTCAGTCCAAAAATCAACAGGATTTTTGGCGGAAAGAAAACAAATTAGAATATTAAAACATGCAGAATTATGACAAATATATTAAACTCCTCCGGAAATTTTATTTTATTGTTCCTAAAAACTTTTCAGGAGCAGGATCAATCTAAAATATATTCTAAAGTAGAAAAATGAGAAAGAAGAAATTATAAAAAAGAATTATCCCTTACGCATTCTTATTATATAAAAAAATACACAATGGCTAGGTAGATTATTAAATAAACCTATCATGCTATCATACAATATATCATACTAAATAGTTGTATGTAATTTTAAAATAACTGAAATTTTTCTGGTTTGTTAATTATTATTTAATGTTTAATAGGCACAAAACATGTACATATATATAAATCAGTTTTTGTGCAATAAAAAATAAATACTATATTAATAATTTGCTGTTGATTTAAAATGAAGTCTTTATTTAGAATTTTCAGCAGTCCTTTTTAATTTATTTACATTTATTCATAATTATTATAGCAGTGTGAACTGAGAGATACCTTTTATGCAAATACATAAGGAGAATTCAATTCATTGATACATTTTAACAGTGAAGTTTTCGCATAAAATTTGATATAATATGTTTATTAATATATTTTTTACTTTCACTTACCTATATATGAAATATATAGTAAGTGGAAGTATTGCGATCGTGAAAAATTTCGACTTCCGGTTTTCAACGGAAATACACGTTTTGGGATCCCCTGAGTCCAAATGACCAATTCCCGCGAAATGGTCTGTGTGTGTGTGTGTCTGTGTGTGTGTGTGTGTGTGTGTGTGTGTGTGTGTGTGTGTGTGTGTGTGAACAGACTACCTCAAAAACTATAAACCGTGTGAACCTGAAATTTGGTATTTAGTGTATGTATATGCCCGCGATGTGACAGCAAAAATTTCATCAAAATTGCTCAAAGGGAAGGGGTACTTTATTTAATAACTTTTTACGTTTTTTTCGATTTTCTCAAAAACGGCTCTAACGATTTTGATTAAACTGAGTATTTGATCTATTTATATGCCCGAGATATGACTGTAAAAATTTCATCAAAATTGATTAACCGGAGGGGGGACTTTACATAATAAATTTCGTATCATTTTCACGTGTTTTTTTTTTTAAACTCAAAAACTGCTTTAACGATTTTGATCAAATTGGGTATTTGATGTATGTATATGCCCGAGATACTACTGTAACAATTTCATCAAAATTGATTAACCGGAGGGGGTACTTTACTTAAAAAATTTCGTATCATTTTCACGTGTTTTTTTTATTTACTTAAAAACGGCTTTAACGATTTTGATCAAACTGGGTATTTGATGTATTTATATGCCCGAGATATGACTGTAAAAATTTCATCAGAATTGATTTACCGGAGGGGGGACTTTGTGTGTGTGTGTGTGTGTCTGTGTGTGTGTGTGTGTGTGTGTGTGTGTGTGTGTGTGTGTGTGTGTGTGTGTGTGTGAACAGACTACCTCAAAAACTATAAACCGTGTGAACCTGAAATTTGGTATTTAGTGTATGTATATGCCCGCGATGTGACAGCAAAAATTTCATCAAAATTGCTCAAAGGGAAGGGGTACTTTATTTAATAACTTTTTACGTTTTTTTCGATTTTCTCAAAAACGGCTCTAACGATTTTGATTAAACTGAGTATTTGATCTATTTATATGCCCGAGATATGACTGTAAAAATTTCATCAAAATTGATTAACCGGAGGGGGGACTTTACATAATAAATTTCGTATCATTTTCACGTGTTTTTTTTATTTACTTAAAAACGGCTTTAACGATTTTGATCAAACTGGGTATTTGATGTATTTATATGCCCGAGATATGACTGTAAAAATTTCATCAAAATTGATTAACCGGAGGGGGTACTTTACTTAAAAAATTTCGTATCATTTTCACGTGTTTTTTTTATTTACTTAAAAACGGCTTTAACGATTTTGATCAAACTGGGTATTTGATGTATTTATATGCCCGAGATATGACTGTAAAAATTTCATCAGAATTGATTAACCGGAGGGGGGACTTTGTGTGTGTGTGTGTGTGTCTGTGTGTGTGTGTGTGTGTGTGTGTGTGTGTGTGTGTGTGAACAGACTACCTCAAAAACTATAAACCGTGTGAACCTGAAATTTGGTATTTAGTGTATGTATATGCCCGCGATGTGACAGCAAAAATTTCATCAAAATTGCTCAAAGGGAAGGGGTACTTTATTTAATAACTTTTTACGTTTTTTTCGATTTTCTCAAAAACGGCTCTAACGATTTTGATTAAACTGAGTATTTGATCTATTTATATGCCCGAGATATGACTGTAAAAATTTCATCAAAATTGATTAACCGGAGGGGGGACTTTACATAATAAATTTCGTATCATTTTCACGTGTTTTTTTTTTAAACTCAAAAACTGCTTTAACGATTTTGATCAAATTGGGTATTTGATGTATGTATATGCCCGAGATACTACTGTAACAATTTCATCAAAATTGATTAACCGGAGGGGGTACTTTACTTAAAAAATTTCGTATCATTTTCACGTGTTTTTTTTATTTACTTAAAAACGGCTTTAACGATTTTGATCAAACTGGGTATTTGATGTATTTATATGCCCGAGATATGACTGTAAAAATTTCATCAGAATTGATTAACCGGAGGGGGGACTTTACTTAATAAATTTTGTATCATTTGCACGTGTTTTTTTAATTACTGAAAAACGGCTTTAACGATTTTGATCAAACTGGGTACTTGACGTATGTATATGTTAAAGATGTGATAGCCCGCATTTCATCAAAATTGCTCAAACGGAGGTGGCACTTTATTTCTCAACTATTTTTGCAATTATTACCTTTTTTTCGATTTTCTCAGAAACGGCTTTAACGATTTTCATCAAATTCGTCATGTTTAATGAAAATTAGGTGTTCTTTAATATCAGGTAAGCTTTATCATTATTAAAATGTTCTGGGGGGGCTTAAATGGGGTAGGGGCCTTTTTTGTTTGTTACTTTCTTTCTTATAAAGTACCTTTGTTTTTGTTTACATGGAGAAATTAACTGTCTCTCGTTACGCCTAAAAATAAGGAATGGCTAAATATGAGATATGATAAAAACCAATTAAACATAATGAGGAGAAAAAAAGAAAAATATTCAGTCAACTCATAAAACACGTTGAGCCCACGCATGACGCTTTTAATGACAGACCATTGTTCATAATTAATGCCCTTCTGTTTATTTAATGGAAATGATTTGTTTCATGGGAAATAAATGAAATATTCCACAAGTACATAGAGAATTATAAAATCAGTCGACTTGGAGTACTATGCTTGCTTTGCCGAATTATCTCAAGTAAAAACTTTTATTTAATAATAAAAGAAATTAGTGTTTGTTATAGAGCAAAGGAAAACAAAAATAAGAAATGAATGTGGAAAATGTGTAATTGAGTGAGAAGTGGTATTAACACAACGCATTAATTTCTAATCTAAGTTGGTAAGTGAAAGTTGTGTGTTGCGTGCACGCACCAGATTTTTATTTAATGTATGAGTCTGTACCCCTTATTTGTCAAATGTTACAAACATTGTACATAATTTTAGAAAAACCATGTATGACTCTCCAAGCCGATCTGGAAAGAAAGAACTATATTGAGATACAAATTGTGAGCAGCGATTGGTGAGTGTTTAGAAATCGAGCTGTCAGGATCTTTAAGCCTTTATAATTATTTTGACTCAATCCTTCAAGTCGATAAGATAACATTCATCAAAAATCGTGAAAAAATTGCGAATATCCAACGAAATAACTGAACGTATAGGACGTTATAGACTGAACGGGGACGTTCCTTTAGCTGCACACATACTTACATCTTTCTGGAACAATAAAATTACGACTTTCCAGCCCTGGGAAGGAAGCAGGATGTCAAACAAAAGCTTTTCCTGTACGACTAACCACACACATGGAAATATTTTTGGCATGCTAGGACTTCCGGTGTATTTTGATCCAATTCTGATTCAAATTAATACTTATTTTTGTTCGAGCTAGATAGGGAAATTTAACCACAAGTCAGTAAGCAAATAATATATCATACTATTTTTTGTAATTGAATTGTAAATAACTAATTATCACACCATTTGTGAATTATATGTTGTTACGGTTTCTTTTAGTGTAAATGAACAAAAATATGTTAAGCCTGAGTGACCTTAAAAACAAAATAGCCTTGCAAACACTTGAATCGAAAGTGTATTTTATGGCTTTTTGGTTTATTTTATGAAGTTTTGAAATGGGAAAGACAAAAAAAAACTTAACTTTTCTTCAATCTCAGGGATCATTCTATTAGGCTGTGAACTTGGCGGCTTTCCTGGAAACTAGCCAATCATGAACCTGAGTTTCTCTGGCAACGATTCCTGCGGTTTTGATGCTTGAGAACGGGAGAAATTCAACTTGAAGCGAAAATCAAGTTTTCGCGAAGTTATTTCACGTAACCCTTTGTATGGGTAGTTATATGCAAAAATAATTTGGTAGTTGTATAAATTGTTGGTCATGAATACATTGACATATATAGTTTAGCCGTTTTAGAAAACGACATTAGACACTAGGGAAGACAGAATTTTAACAACGAAAAAATCTTGTACCACAAAAAACTGTGTTGTTTTAGGTAAACTGCATCTGAGACTTAATGCTATTTATAGTACTTACATTCGTATAGAGGCTGGGTGAGACCAAAGATTTTTTGTTTAGTGTTTACCAAATAACTGAAGTGAATGTTTAATATTTCTTTTATTCGGCTAGAACTTTTTGAATTTAGACGTGAGGAGTCTAATATGAATCGGTTCTTTTTTATCAACCTTTTTTGAGATTACCATCTTTATGGTTTAGTGATTTTTGAACATAGACCTGTCCATGTTTGTTTAAATAACGTGTTTAATACCTGCTGTTCACGTTAAATGTAGAAATCAAAGTTTTTCATTTCAGTTTTGAAGTCGTGATCATGGAAGTTTTTATTTTTATATATTCCTAAAGTTGTATTTTAATTATTATTTAATTACATTTTAGGTAATTGGTAATTCAAAAGGTAGGCTTTTGAAGTTGTATTTTGAAATGACTCCATTTCAACGAATTGAATTGATATATCATACTCTTGTATTAGGTCATATTGTAAGTGGTTCAGAGTGCGTTATGATGGGCCAAATGGTCGAAAAGCTGACTAGCTAAATAATCGTTGATATTTAATTTCTCAAGGGCAAATGTATAAGAATCCTTATAAATATGTATCCGAGGATGTTAGGTCCCCCTATAACTAAGAAAAAAAACAAGAAAAAAAAACGAAAACACGCTGACTATTATACAATAAACTTTCTTATCAGGAATAGTAAGCTATAAAATCGAAAAAGGCATTCCATATGAATGAGCAGAGACCAGTTTTACGATGGAAACTGATAACGACCTTTCGATGCGGAGGCTCCCGGACGCCCCTTAATGCCGCGGCACACATGAGGAATGATGAGCCAACAGCTTTCTCTAATTGGCATTTAAGCTCCATTCATGCGAGCATATTTTTCAAAACGCCGATACGTCTCCTTCCTCCTCATCGTAACGCGGGTGACGTCAGCAGTGCCGCGGGAACGGCCGACCCACCACAACTTCCACAACAAAGAGCACTGGAAAGCAGTGATGACCACTCTCAACTCCCATTGTGGGGCTAATGGTTGAGAAGGCCCTGGCCATCAATCATCCATTTTGGTTCATCCCATTATCGGCTGTGTTTGGGCCGCATTATCGGGCCTGTAAGTCACTTTGTGCGTGCACCCATTCATCTACTGTGGGCTAGTCCCGTACTGCTTCCCTTTTCCTTGACCGGGATGAATCGAATAATCCCATCTAAAAAGTATATTATCATCGAGTGATATGCCAAATGTGAATGGATTATGAAATTCGGTTGCTTGTAAAATATATTAAGAATATTAATTAATCCAATCTTAAATTGTGGCTAACCACCGATTTTTAAATTATTTTTAAATAATTTATTTTTTGAAGAGAAAAGATTTGGCTCCGCCGGGAGTCGAACCCGGGTCTCCTGCGTTACATGAGTTCCCGGGTTCGACTCCCGGCGGAGCCAAATCTTTTCTCTTCAAAAAATAAATTATTTAAAAATAATTTAAAATCGGTGGTTAGCCACAATTTAAGATTGGATTAATTAAAATAATTTAAAAAATTGACTTATGTCAATAAGTATCATAAATTGGACAAAATTTGTCCACCTCCCGCTACTACTCGCAAAACTTGTGAGATAGGGGGAGTAGGTATCAGTGAAGAGGAAGGATTTGCTCTGCCTTGAGCCGAGCTCTGTGGTGTAGCGGTTAGCATCCTCGCATGTAACGCAGGAGACCCGGGTTCGACTCCCGGCGGAGCCAAATCTTTTCTCTTCAAAAAATAAATTATTTTTATATTAAGAATAGTATCAAATATCTTTCTGTTTTTTAATTTTCCTTAAAAAATATAAACAAATGTCGGGAAATTATTGGAGGGTGATCATGGTGCATTGTACGTCCGTTTTTATCTGTTGTATTACAGGTTAGGGATTCCGGAGCTCTACAATTAATATTTACGCATATGTGTGCATATTTTGCCTAACCACTGGACACTCGATTGGCTAAAAGCTGGAGTAAATTAGCCAAAAGTTTTATTTTTATTCATTAATATTTAGTTATATTCATTTTCATTGGTTTATTATCAATTCTACTTCACAGTTATAATTTTAAAAAGAGATTATTTTCTGTACCTGAGGTAGAAAACATCAATACTTATTAATTAACTACGAAAAATTCAATTCACAGCCTCTTTGTATAATGTGCAATTTCAACTAGCATTTTCTAATTATTAAATTTCAGATATAAAACTATTAACCATATATCAAATACAGTACAATCTTGATAATCCGGCGGTTGGTTACTCAGGAACGTTCGGTAATCCGGCGCTATGAGTGATACCCAAAAAAAGAAAAGGAACTTGATCGCACAACCATCAAATTCAAGCCCTCTACATGTTCCCAAACACGAAACCTCTAGCAGCCCATGGATCAAAAGGTATGGCAAATAAAAATTAATTTCAAAATCTCCAAATTCAGATATAATAACACAACCGGATGGAATCATTCAGTTTTTGAAAAAACAAACATTAAAGACGACGTTTTTAATTTACTGCACAGTGAAAAGTGACGCCACCCAGTGTTCGTGGAAAAAGATCTGGCAAATTCACCCCTTGTTTGAACTCTAAGAACGTGATTGACAATTCTGACGAAGGTAACTCCACAAGATGAACTCTAGAATTGTCTTCAGAATTTTTACAAGAGTTTTTCAACAAATGAGAAATAAGCGTTACCCTATCAAATGTGGAAATCAAAGAATGGCTTCAAGGCACAAACGAAGAAAATTTTCAATCCCTATCTAACGATGAAATCCTCAGCCAAATTCGGTCTACGTGTGATTAGGAAGATTATGATAACCTGGATGTTTCAACTCACATTACTGTTACCAACAACGACGCATTCAATGTCAAAATAATCACAAAATGGTTAGTGCTCAAAAGGTCGCAAGATTGTGTTATCGATAAAACTTGTGCTATATTTTTGCCTCTTATGTTTAAGGCAAAAAAAAAGAATTAATGATTATTTTTCACAATACAGATAATTTTATATGTACCAATATGTTATAATATGTTTTTTATTTTACTTCCGATGATCCGGAAATTATTGATAATCCGGCGGTGGTCCCATCCCATATGTGTCGGATTATCAAGATTGTACTGTATAATAAATTTCTGTTTTTTATTTTTGGAAAATTTTTATATGAGGCCCAAGATTTAAAGTTAATCATAATACTATAATTATATCTAGCAAAGGACTTAGCAAGACGTTACATCGAATAGAGGTTAACACTGGAAGAATGGGATCTCCAGAAAATTAGCAGAGTGGGAGAAAACTGAGTGAGAATTTGCAATTTAAATAAAGTAAAAACTGATTGGAAGAAGTGGAAAATAAGTTTTAGAACATCAAGAAGAGAGGATGTCATGCCGTGCCGACTGAGGTTTGGACATGGGCAGATCACACATGGCTGGGCTACCTTCTTTTATGTCTCGAAGTTCCAACCTGCGAAAAATGTGACAATGTCCCACAATCTGTCCAACAACACTAACTGCTAAGAAGGTCGGATCCAGATGTGGGGAGTCACCGGGGTCCTGACCAATCCCCAATTTAGCTATTAGCTATTTTTTTTTTTTTTTTTTTTTTTTTTTTGTACTTTAAAGGAATAATACAACCACATACCTGCTAAAGCATAAAAGTAACATATAGATCCCCAGATCTGGCCTTACTGCTGACAGAAAATAATCCGTTAAATAAATTTGAAAAAAAAACTTCGGTCAGGCGAAATGCAACAGGTGAGTGTGAGACAGGGGGGTTGTGACCCCTTCCCATTTTTTTTATTTTTAAATATCTAGCTCAAATAGATATTATTAAACTACATATGAAAACACATACGTAATACTCTCACGTTGACCTAACAATCCCAATACGTTTATTTCATCATTTCCTATGAGCATGTTTCCGTCTCAATAATAGCTGTTTAATTCTAAAACTTGATTTCGTTTCGGTGAAAGCTAGACCTGAATCAATTCTAAACGATAATTGATTCGGCCTGGAAGCTAACTGGAGATGTCATAAAGCACTTAAGCAGTCTGGTCCACCTCCGATCCCTCTACCACTTATCTACTTCAATCTATATCAATAAAATGTTTCGAAAAACCTTCGTCGATCTCCAATGGTAATCTTCTGCGTTCTCTAACGGTTAGGTAACAGAAGAATAAAACTGTAAAATAAAAAAAAAATAAAAAATGGGAAAGAAAAGAAATCGAAACAAATCTTAAAAGTAAGTTGCTCACCAACTAAAGTAAGGATTTAAAAACATATACAAAAAATTTAATTAATGTAAAAAGAACGTGAAATAAAAGACTACTTATTAAAATATATATCTACTGTGCTATTAATACTGCGTTTATTATTTTTTTTTATCACAAATACCTAATTTCTGAATTGTATGAGTGAACTTACAGGCCACCATAAAAGGACTTATTGGGGTCACCTGTGGTGTAGTGGTTAGAGTTCGCGGATTCGCCTCACGCCTTGGCCCTAGGAAGTTTTAAAGTAAGTAAAAAATCCTTAGTCCCTCGGATAGGACATAAAATGTCTTGTCTCAGTAACATGTCTGAGCCTGTACGATGTCAGATACTCGTTAAAGATCCCTATACTAATTATACCTGCATAGACAAAATCTAGGACTCCTACTGTACCATCGTACGATTAGCCTTAGCAGCATAAAGGGATGATAAAAAAAACAAGTTTGTAAAGACTTATTGAATAGATTATCCTAAATATAAATAATGGTATATACCTACGTATATAAACATGTATGGGAGTCTGTTTATTTTGGAAGGCAGGATCGTAAATGGAAGAAGACCCCCTCAAAAAATTAGTAATATAAATATGAACAAAAAACTCAGGCCATTACCACTTGCCGCCCCTCCCCCCGGATATTTTTTCTACACACACCACTTGTGGCAGAGTCAATGCTAAATGTTGTTATGGATAGGTTTTTGGTCCAGGGGATAATTATTTAAAATTTACCGGTTTATCCGATTTCAATATAAGCAATTTTATTATTATTTTTTTTTTTACTAGAGGAGGGGATAATTATCGAATGGGTTAACATCGATATGGATAAGTAGTATAGTACTTAGCCATATCGATGTTAAAAATAAAAAATGGTATAAGGTGCATTATTGGTAGTTAGAAATAATTTTAATTCGCTTAGAAAGCACGTTTCAATTCTATATCTACACAGTAGTGAGCTAGGTTTTTTATTAGGAGCTCATATTACGCAGAATTTGGTGCTATGCGACTCTTATCTGTAACATTTTTTATTTGGAGCAACCGTTTTTGAGTTGAAGTCATTGGAATATGAGCGTGATTCATTTTCCCAGCAAAGTGGTAAAAATTATCGATTATTAATTATTTATTTTTAAACAGTTTTTCCGATTTTTCTTAGGTGAAATAGAAGTATAAGGATATTGATTCCACCAATTCAACATAGGTGAGTTTGTTGGGGAGGTTAATTAAGTGAGTTAATTATTAACGTTTTACCGGTGTATCTGTGAAATTTGAAACGCAATTCGTTCTCGGATCTTATATTAATATAAGAACGTTAATTCCATCTTTATTATGAATATAGTTATTATTAATAGGCTTTATATATATATATATATATATATATATTTAAAGCAATAATCTTTTACCAGTTAATACGATTTCAACGATATTGACACACTGGTTTTTCATAGGCCAAATAGATGCATTTGGAAATTAATTCCTGTAAACTTTCGTATTTATAGGTGATTTTGATGGACGAGGGATTTCCGTTCGAAACGAATTTAGATACACAAGTTTTTCACACATCAAATAGTTTTACAAAAAGGTAGGTCAAATTTCTAGCAAAGGTCTATTTCTTCTGAGTTCGCAGCAACTCATGATGAGTATGCTACACTTAATTATGCTATATGTAAAAACAATTTTATGATAGAACTTAAAATTAAAACTAACTCAATAAATCTCAATTTGTATAAAATAACTTTTAAGTAATTAATAAGTTTTAAGATAGCCAAACGATTAATTGTTCGTATGTCCTCTTATATCTTATCGTGTGAGATCTCTATGTTATACTTTAAAGTGAGTAGAAGCCCTCTCATTGGGTTTGGAGACAAATCGGTCTATTACGAATTTAAAGGTGATTATAGACATAGCCCTTAAGCCCAGAAACAGTACGTACTTATATACCTACTACAGAATTTAAGACTGATTATGGATTATAGTGATATTAATATATTTTATTAAATATCGATTAGAAAAGTAGTACACTAATCAGAATTAGTCGTCGCCGCTTTGAGAAACACAATGTTCCAGACAATCCGGGCCCCATTCCTTGCGACCCTACTCCTTACAGGAATGCATGTTCCGCCTTTCCAGTTTTTCACATAGAATTTTCACACGCTAACTGACTAATTTACAAGATATCGTACCGTTGCATAACTTCGTTACCAATATTATCTATTATTCAACTTCCGTGAGCAATGGTTTTACCTCAATGTCGAAACGGGTGTAAAAAAAGGGCATTTCAGTCCGTAAACGCATGGAGCTAACTTGTTATATTAACGATTTATGGAATCAGATCTAGTTAGTCTCTCTTCTTAGCATATGATCGATATGATAGATCTTTCGTAACCTGTTTAACCCATGCATTGATGACGTGATTAATCTCTTGTGGTTTCCGGAGGGCGGAATTGCCACATAAAATAAAATATCAAATAATCAATCAATTCAATGTTTAGTACAATTTTATTATAATAAGTACTTGTGCATAAGTCATTCGTCATAGACACCTAGTACCGTTAGCAATGCTTTTTTCCTGTAGATTCAAGTTGGTTTTTTAGAAAAAAAAAACTCTGAGCTAAATTGTTAAGCTCCAAAATAATATTAAAACTGTATGCTATCTTCGGTACACTGTTAGGGTCAACAGGCACAATATAAAAGTAACTAAATTTAAAATAAAAAATTTTAGTTGTTTTTGTTTTCTGCAAATAATACGCTCAAAACCGAATTATACATTTAGGAAAAAAAAAATCTGACAGATATTGAGGAGTAATAACTTGTTTGAAATATCTATGTATGTTTTTAAGGAAGAGGGAAAAAAACGAGTCCAAACATTAAATTTTTTTTATTTATATGACATTATTGAAAAAGAGTTATATGTAGGCTAAAAACGAACTTCATCTTGTTTTTCATGATTAATTTTATTTTATTCTTTATTTTCCATTTATTTAATGAAAGTCATCAGGTATAATTTAAATTGAACTAAATTTTCAAAATATTTTTTTTTATTTTTATTATTTTTTTTTTTTTTTTTTTATGATTCACTTGATTTTGTTTTCTTAATAAAACCTCAAATAAAACCATGGAATAGAAATTTTAATATTTATGAAAAGAAAAAAAATCTCACAGAAATTTAGGATTAATATATATTTGAATGATTCATGTATCTTTTTTTGAAAGGGGACCAAAAAAAAAATATATATATTTGGCCTATTTACCTCGAAACGCCTATCACCATAATCATAGTTAAAATGAATTATTGTTTAATTTTATTTTTTATTTTGTACTAGCTATCGGTTTCACCCGAAGATTTTTATTTTTCAAATCTATTAAATCCATAAAGTGAGACTTTTATCGACTCAAACGGTCGATTTCGTAAAAACCAATTTAAAGCGAGATCAAAATGATTTTTATAACAATAAAGAATATACCCAGAGATTGGTTGAAGTTATGCAATTTTAAAATGGTCAGGTGTTCGCACCTGGTATCAAAGAACCACTGAGCGAAATTTAGAGAATTTAGGACAATCGGTATGGATTTCTATAAAGAAAAAACAAACAGAATTTCATCTTTATTTATATAGATTGATTCTTACCAACAAACATTTTATAAATTTATATTTTAAATATGATTTTAAATAATTATGGATCATTGTGGGTTTTTTTTTTTTTTTCACCATTGCTATGATAACTTTGAATTTGGGCCATGTAACTGTTACCATAAGTACTTATAATTACTATAAGTACTATATTACATTAGCATTTAACTTAAATAAAAGTTCTGCAAATAATTAAGTAGGGTAAACCGTACAGTTATTGGCACCCTTAAGACTAAATTTCAGTTGTGACATTAAAAAAAATACTTCTTATGAAGGAATCTAATTGAAACTTCCTATAATTCCTCTTTATCTATCCTTATAAAGACTCAAGAGGGTTTTTTGGGTTAAAAGTTCAATAGTTTTACAATATTTATTGTTAAAATTGCCAAATCTAGTAATTGGCACCCTATGGATTTAATTGTGAAATCTTCACTATGACTAGTTTGTTAAAGTCTTTCTTCATGGATGACATAGAGGACCCTTCAAACATAAGACTCATGTATATCTTGTAATAAAATTAGTACTTGTTTACCTATTTCTTTAAGTTAAAGTTGGGGTGCCAATAACTGTACTGAGTGCCAATGACTGTATGGGTTACCCTACATAAGATATGGGCGAATTTCAAAATGAAAGTAATCAATTGATATATCACTACTCGTATATCCATGAAGAGCAAAAAAAAAAGTGGTCGTAGAAAGCAAGTGAAAAGTCGTGATGTTTGGACTTTACCAGCTTTCTTTGGAATTGATGGATCCCACGGTACATAGTTGGAGAAAATCACTGGTAATCAATCTTTTTTTATCAGTAAATTGTGGGGCATTCATTTTAATGGAATTGGTATTGCTAAATTATATTCAATATTTCCCAATTATTTTAAACTCGCATTTCAGAGTCAAATTAACCATTTGTGACGCATTAAATATTACTACGAAAGAGTAAAGATCGAACTTATCTGTGAACTACCTTTTCTAGAAATTATTTTTTTTTTAATTTATTGAATTAATTTTCAGTACTTATTTCAAACATAATATTATATTAAAAAAAAAAAGTGCCACTTTAACCCTTGTCTTGGGTGCACTGCAGTGTAAGGAAGTACCTACTGTTTCTTGGTCAGCGATCGTGCATGGAGGTGATTTGAACCAGACCACGCTCAACCACCAGGTTTCCCCGCTTAAACTAATGGAGCCGTGAAAATAAGTTTGATTTACAGCATACAGTGGCCTTATTAATAGCAAGGTTGGTTTTATAATTTCTTTTTGAGGTTTGTAATTTTTTAAGGGATATTTGTAAATATCTTATTAAAAACCTCTTCTATTTAAAGTTTAAATATTTATATTTTAGTTTAACAATGCCATTAAGACAAGAAACTAGAGAATAGGAATCCCGAATAATTACAAACGAAGACTATTTTTCAAAACAATTATTTCAAAGGCTGGTAATAAGATATAACTAATGCTTTCTTTTAGGTACGTGTTAAAATTTAAAACTATTACATTGTTTATGAGCTTTAAAATAGTCTCTTATTAAATTTCCAAAACTATCTTATGCAACAAGTTTTAGATTTCTAAAAACGAGATTTCGAATGTTCAACTAGATATTTGATGTCTTTAAATAGTTAAAAATGATTATCAATTATTTTTTTTTTAACAGTTGCACTAAACACTCTGTATTTAAATTAAACTCTTTAAATATCTATATATTCATTCGCTAGTCAGCTAAAACATTGGCACAAATCAATATTTTATAATTTAAATATGGTAAAATTTAAACAAGGAAAGTGCCATAATTATTTCACTGCCTGTTTTCAGTTTAATATCTCTAAAAATACATTGTAACAATAAAAATTTAAATCTTTCTTTTGATAAAATTTAATGTTACCAATTTTAACTTTTGTTACTATCCTTGCCAACCGGTGTATTGTTTATATTATATGCTGATGAAATCAATTTTTAATAAAATTTTATAGTATTTAACAAAAAAACAAAACTTATAGTTTTTAATAATTCACTAATAAATCATCCGGGGAGATTCAATTCATAATTATCACCAAGTTGACTTTAGGCATTACAAAGAGAATTTAAGCATTTTTGACCAAATCATTTGTCCTACAACGTACTCTAGTTTCATTATCACACATTATCATTATTCACTAAAATTTAAAAAAAAAAAATCTATCATCTTATACTCGATAGAAAAACTAATTAAAAGGATAATATTTATATTACACATTTATATCAAATGAAATGACGACGGTTATTTTCCTTGGAGTCCGAACAATTCGAGAATACGAACGGTGAAACGGGATGAAAAGAGGTTTGACATTGACGGTGAAGACGAATCAATGCATCCTGTTAGATGCACTTGAACGTGAATGCACTTTTGCACTTGTTAGAATGATAAATGGACGAGGTTTTTTATGGTCTTAAAATAAAAAAGTATGTATTTATATTTTTAAATATCTTTGATTTCTTTCAACAACGTCATAATTTAAAAAAAAAAACACGATTTTTCTGAAGAGGGAATTTAATGTTTAAAAAAATAAATAAAAATTTTGTCCAGAATTAATATTAATTCACTGATTTAATTTTTTTACTACGCAGTAAATTGTTTTAAATATTAAATGAATGTTTTACTCATTATGAAGTAGAAGAAAATAAAAATGCCTAATTATTGAACTTTTGATTTTATATATACAATGTACTTGGATGGATCTTGCCTGTTCACTCTCTGTTCTCTCTGAATTCGAAAAATATTCATATGCAACTGATCATAGACGTTTTTAAGATATGAAATTGTTGAAAGGTGCACCACAGAACATCTAAATTAATCCTTAAAAGTAGTGCATACCCAGAATTTAATTTCTATAACCCCCTATTTAATTGCATAACACAGAATATATAAGTCATCCTTTAAAAATAAAATAAAAACTGTAGACTTTCAGCGAACTAAAATATAAGTTTTTATAGACATGATTTTTAAAAAAATAAGAATCCGAATCAAAATAAAGATTCATGTAGTTCTAAAAAAGAAGCAGGGCGAGAGATCTCCTTCGCTAATAAAATAATATAAATGGCTTCATCGTCAAAAGGAGTTAGACATATCCTGCATCATTGCCTCGAAATATCTTGACAGAATTATATATACTTTTTTTTTATTGACACCTACTATAAATTAATTTTTGGATAAAAAAAATTATGATTTGTTCACTCATGATTATATTTTTTTAACTTGAATAAAATATATAAGTTTTAGCCCTAAAGATGCTATTGATAAGATATCAGAGAAGTGGTACGCACCTGCGCGATACTCCCCATGCTGCGGCTTGCGGCACTATGAACCGCTCCTCCAGAAGACTCCATGTAGCACCCCTCTCTCGATGGCCGAGGTCGACCGAGGCCTCCCGAACACCTGGAGATACCGCTGATCTGTGCCGGCTGATAGGGCATACACCAGGTTATCTGCTAGCACTTCATACAGTAACGAGGCGAGTCAATCATAATCGGTAGTTCGATAGCGAGTGCATGTCGATTAAGATCGATCTAAATCCTCAATTCGAAAAAAAAAATCTGGTTCACGAAAGACGGTCTATATTTGGGATGTTCATTGTTTTTGAACTTACGCTACTGTGGAATAAAAAAATAAATAATAAGTTCAGTGAACCAGTATTTCCACGTGTTTACACCTCTATGTTAGACATTTCGTAATAATTCATACACTAATTATTTATGCAATGAAGATGAACAAACATCATCTTTAAATGAGTTGGCCGAACAGGAAACATATGCAAAAGTTTTCCAGTAGCTTGGAAATATTGCGATTGTTTCACCTCCATCTTAATAATAGCTCTTTTTAGTAATACCAGAAAATAAGATTCTTAGACACTTTTGAACAGAATAAAGTCGGGTTGAGATCAGCATGTTTTCCTCCATGGATATTGTTAGGAGAAAGAACTGACGGTATCGCTAACGCTGAATATTTACGTATAGATTCAATGAACAAAGTATTCGTGGAACCTGTTCAGTTTAAGGTCTATTGGTCTTGAATAATAGTAATAATAAGATTTTTTTTCCCTCAATAATGTTTAAATATAACCAAATAAAATCATGTCTACATGACATGACATGGTGACAGCACATCGGTGAATACAATTATCAGCAAGAAGAGCCAGTTACCATTGTAAAAACTATTGAGTAAACTGGGCTTACAATAAAAAATTATATGAGAGAAGTTCACATATTATTTAAACAATATACATATTTATTCAGTGTATCATATATAAATCATATAATGCGTTAAGAATGAACATAAATATAATATTTAACTCATTAAATATTTCAAAAGTAAAAACAACTTCTAAAATATAATCTCACTACGTAGCTAAATGATTTCATCAACGAATTATGTAGGTATCTGTAAAATAAATTGTCTGTATCAACAGTACACGAATTCCTTCAACAATCTAATTCTTCAACGCCAGTTTGATTTACATTATTTTATCAAGGGAGAGAAGTGGTAACTGTTTAATATTTCAATTACTCCATAAATAGTTAATCTTCCGTTCTGGAAACAATTTTCTCAAAAAAGAAAAATCATCATAAAATTATTAGTCTCTTTTACTTTTACACATAATATATAAAATCCATTGTTATATATTATCAATATTATATTGTATAATAACATTGCTATGTACAATCGATGTTTGTTATTGTTGTTAAATAGAAACAATGAGTAAAGAAGAGATCATAATTATTGCTAAAGATATCAAGAAAAACAAGTAATTTCGTAAGAATTATTTTGTAACATTTTGCATTGAACTTACCTCAATATTGATTTTACGAAATAATATTTCACATTTTAGTCACTAAGCGTCGAAGTGTATGTGAAAAATATTAAAAAGGAAAGCACTTATTCGATTATGTTTGTGGACTTTCCACATTTGCTGAAACAATGACTAAATGATCCATTTTCACATTTATATGGAGTATGTATTTTGTTCTTTTTGCATCGAATTAAAGTAAAATATTGTACTTAGGAACGCAGTATTTTAAAAGGGAAAAATATTGTTTTAATCAAATTTAATTCCTCACCAATTTTATATGAATGAAATGAAGAAATGTTGTGTCGTATATTAGGATACTTTTTTGAGATAGGTTGGATCTGCTTTGATAGATAATATATGCCGCAAATCAATTGACAAATATTTCAAAATAAAATAAACTGCATGTAAATTCAATGTGCGATGCTCAACAGTACATCATACGTTTCTTAATATTCTTTGAATAATCTGCTTCTTTCAAAGTTGTTCATTTACCTCTATTAACATTTTATTCGTTCTTAAAGCAGACTTGTTACTGAATTTTCTTCATCTATCCAGTTGAAAATTTGAATATATACATTATGTTTTATATATAATTTTCAAATAACAAACTTTTTTTTATCAGAGTGATACAGCTTACAGGTTTCCACAGTCGAGTTGACAGGTACCTCTGTCGCGATGCAGGAATACCGTGTTCACTCTAACGTGCTTCCTACCAACATTAATTGATGTTCTGCAAACTGGGTCGCTACATCGTTATTCAAAAAAGCCAAAAATCGACCCGAAACTGGATCCATTCAGAATCGGGAATGAGGGGGAAAAAAGAATCTTATTTTTTGGATAAAAAATGCGTATCCTATGTATTAAGATCCATTAGAATAAAAAAAAATTATACTGCAATATAGGATCTATGGTTAACAGCTTAATTCACAGGACCCAAGAGGAAAGACTTACTTTTTCTAGATTTCAATATTCTCTGGGTGGAGAGAATAGCTAAGTAATGAAGTAGTACCAATTCTGTAAGATGATTACTATAATTCGTTGTAGCATGAAACCCTATGAATATGTCAACAATTATAATTAAATACTTTTTTAAAGAGCTTTAATTGATAATTGTATACACTATCAAGCTCAAGGGCTTAGTATTGAAGTGCTTATTTCTAGTATTTTTGTAAGCATTAAAACAAAAATAAGCCAAGTTCAGTAGCACAAATGAAAGAGGGAGCGAAATGGGGTCGTGAGACTCCTCCCTATACACCGAAAATTATTAAACTTTGTAACAGAAGGAGAAAAAAAAAATTAAAATAGAAATGAAAAAGAAATAATATTGAACTAAAAACCTAATAAATTAATTGTAAAGAGAATCTTAAGAGAACTATTCTAGACCCTGACCCCTCCATCGTCATATGCCCTGATGAAGACCTGCATTTTTGGGTCAAAACGTTGGCTACAATAATATAGTTTGATGTAGCTTTTTGGCCACCATTTCGGACTACTCTCTATATATTCAATATTCGGTCAATCATCGTTTATCCAATAAAAAAATAAAAATAAACTATTTTTAGTTAGGACTGCTGAATGCGCTGAAAGAATAGTATATATTTTTGCAAGATCGTCAAATTTTAAACACAATTCAAGCAACATCCACCAGAAATATAAAATAAATAATAGAAAATAACATTCCACATTTTATTTTTCTTCAAACATAGAAAAAATATCAGTTATTGTCTACACCGCTTTGTTTCTTTGTTCGATTGATAGCTTAATATTTATTCTGATTGGAGTATACTCTACGTAAATGAATAAATAAGTTTAAATTCGATCTGCTTTAAAAATCATGTTTTTAGAGATATGACATTGGTAAAATGACTTCTGCCTGATACCTCCTAAGACATTTTCTTTTTAACTTTTGTAAAAAAATGAATGAATTAATTCTATATAAAAAAAAAAAGAAGAAAAATCCGTATGGATCTCGTGGAAACGAAATATACTTCATATATGAACTATAACGAGATATATTTCATATATAAACTATAAGAAGTAGATACGTGTCTCCACGATATCCATACGGAAAATTTTCTTCTCACTTTAATTTGATTAAAAAAAAAAAAAACATGTAGCTTTATCGCGTTAAGGCCGATATCGCTCGCTGCCTTCAACGTTATGACGTTATAACAATAGATATGATTTTTTTAGGAGAAGGAATTTAAAGTTTAAAAGTAGAATAAAATCAGTGTCTAGAATTTATAATAAACATCCAATGGAACCTTAGACAATGCAACAGATCTATATTTCACCGGACTGAGATACTCTTGGTGATGGCGACACCCAGATAAATTAAAAGTAATACGCGAGACAAATCATTGCGCCAAGTAGAAAGAGCCGAAGGGCTTTCCCTGGCCTCTGCATCGGGTTCGGTTTCTCGAGGAAGTCGTCACGAACCAACTTCCAGGCCCAACTTGCACATCTGCCAACTTCGTGATCTGCAAGTGCATGTGGAGCACGTATCGGACAGGGGCAGCTGGTGTACTTATCCTAAGCGAGTAGCATAGTACACGAGGTCTAGATAATAATGTAGCAGACAGCTAACATCGTCCTGGGAGCAGTATCTGCTATCAGCTGTCAGAAAGACCGATTCGGAATAAAGTACCGAACACTATTATTCATCCGATGCGGCCTCGACAATGGCGTAGGAACTGTGTTAGGGAAAGTAAATGACATAATTGAATGGATTTTACTCCTCCTTTCTCTGCTAATATGTAGAAAACAACTTGACCGCAAATAACTGGTGAATTGCCTGGCACTGGTTTCTGAGATATTACAACCGACCCAATAAAAAAAATAATAAAAAAATCAATAACAAGCTGTTAGCATTAAACAGTAAGGCTACAGCGTAGCTATGAACTCCATAAGACACTAGTACTGACATTCAAGTCTGCAAACATACTAATTTGAACAATTCCATCAATTAGTGTTTCATAAAATTGAGCATTTTTTGTGGACCATGTTCCAACCATTTGAATTATTTTGCAGATTTTAAAATTGCTACATGTATAAAGGGGATTGATTAGGTTTTTTATTAAATAAATTAATTAAAAAAAAAAAAACGGAAAGGTCTTGTGATGTGAAGTAAATATCAACTAATGAGGGTATTGCAGTGAAAAGGATCATGAACTTAAACGCCTTTAATAGTTCGGTAATTGACAACGATTATCAGCTATAATTATCTAAAGGAATTCAATTATTCAAAAATTATCTTTAAAATAAGGAATTTCTAAAACAAAATTTTGTGGTAATGCTCTACACTCACCTTAATACAACTAACCTTTTTCCTGAAGTAAATGAGCTATGAGTCTAGTCCGAATATCTGATCTTATCAGACATTAAACTAGTTAATCTAATTAATATTATGATAACTGAAAATAGCCGTTCTCTGGAAGACGAAAAACGATTATGGAATATAAAAAATGAGTTTTCTTGTATTAATAGAACTTATCCCCTCTGATTCCGCAGTTACATCCGGTCGGGCACAACGCAGATTGGGTACATTCCCCAGATAGGGAAAAGATATATTTACCAGATGAGTCAATCGGAAGATATAGAAATGCCGGTAAACACTGCTAAACATTTCCTCGTAGGCTGAAATTATGTCACTGGTAGCAGCGGAAGCTCCGATTACACGGCGGAACGATCTGCTGATGGAGCAGTTAACGCACGGAACCTGTTCCAGTTAATGACCCCTATCACTGCGCCAGTTCTCAATCGCCAAGGAATACATCCACGCTAGCTCAAGATACGAGTACAAGATAGCTCGTATATTGCTATCCGCTTCCTTATTTGGTTTCATGATCGACTTTCTAACTCAGATTGTTTTCATTCTCTTTCTGGTACCGTTTTACAAGAAAAAGAACGACAAAAATCTTAATGGGATACTTTTTAATTTTTATCTATTTTAACTTATATTATAACATGACATTAAAGGAAATGAAGAAGCGGATTTTATCATTTTCAAATACATTAGTAGTTTGTAAATAAATAAATAATAAATTAAAGTACTATACTAAAGGGGGAATTCCTCCAAACCATTTTTTTTTAAATGATTGAAATGCACCACTTCAAGACGAACTAATAACAATATTTGGTGCGGTGCGCGCATCGCACAACTTCCACTTACTACCCTCCTTTCTTTGACGTACTTGATTGCTACCGGGGAGGGAACTTCATACTGAAGTGAAGTTGGCGTCACTTACTCACGGGGCTCCACGATTTCTGGGGATTCGTTCTTCGAAATATTTTTTCAGGGGATTACAGAAATAAAAATCAAGTATTTGATTGAATGATCAAGTTTTTCGACAATATATCTCAATAGGAACTGATTGAAGGGGTTCGACCGATAATGAATTGGAACTGAATTTTCAAATTTTTAACGCTCAGTATTTTTTTAGAAATTTGTATTGTTTTCAGGCACGGACTGTTAGTATTTCTGTATCTACATAATTACAACTCTTTGTTTGATATCATTACATTCTGTCTCATTCGAGACAATGGTGATATTTACACACAATTTACATTAATAATTAAAAAAATAGTAATTACAGTTAATTTTATTCATTAATTTGAATCACCACCTGCCTTCTCTCACACCAATCCTCTACTTCGTTTTATTATACCTCCCTGAAATCGTAGTAATATTTTTAAATGGAACATGAAATTTTTTGAATGTGCAGTTTCCATGGAAACCAGTTATTTTATATCTTTTCGAATCAAAAGTTATAAAACGTTATAAATCTATTACTGTCACTATTCCGAGCAACTATTTCATTTTGTTTCGACGGACTGATTCTAATACAATGCCAGTGCCTTCCCCCGATTTATGCCCTACTTCATAGATATAACCTAGATGACGTTATAGATGCGGTTACTTTATGGATCAGATGTTGAAATAACTAAAAACTTGACACTTTGGACTTGGAACTTCAAATCAACACGGTACAAGTATCACGCTGAATAATGGAACAGCAGAGGTGGAAATGCAGTATGTGAATCTTAAATCTATCGAAGCTTCTGGTTGGTGTTTGGCGGACTGGCGTAATTTTAAGATGAATTGATCGTTGGTATTTGTATGCCTGAAAAGATAAAAGGTAGGGTTATGTTAAGACCTTATTTGTTGTGGAAAATTAAAGTAGTATAAGAATTAGAAAAAATATATAAATTTATTTGGCTATACACTTATGTCGCACTTCAATGCGAGACTAGCACGATTCCAAATAACCGATATCGGAGAAAATGACATTTATAATTTTATTTAGTGTTTCATTTAAAAATATGTATTATTCCAATTTTGTAAAACAATGAAAATTCACATCTTCCATTTTGATCTAAATATATTTTTCAATTCATTACAACATTCACAACATTTTGATGCTTTATTGCCTCATCTTCAGGTGTACTCCTTACTAATCCCCATTAACAATATTTTAGTTAAACAAAACATTAATTCCTTAAAAATCTCGTCAATTGATAGGTTTGTCAATTACACCTCCCTCCTATCCTCAGTAATAAATTGTCCAATTACACCTCAGTAATAAATAAAGCCAGTAACAGTGAGGTGGCCCAGGAGGGAGGAGTAATTGACAAATTTATTTATTGACGAGATTTTAAGGAATTGATATATTGTTTAACTAAAATATTGTCAATGGGGATTAGTAAGGAGTACACCTGAAGATGAGACAATAAAGCCTCGAAAAGTTGTGAATGTTATAATGAATTGAAAAATATATTTATATCAAAATGTAAGATGTGAATTTTCACTGTTTTACAAAATTGGAATAATATAGGTTAAATCTTCCAGTAATTTAATAACTATCAAAAACTTAAAATATATAATTTTATTAATCCAACGTGAGGCAGTTATTGAACACGTTCACGCCGGGACTGTATGCTCTTCCATGCTCTTCGCCTTTTGGGGTCTGAACTTAATGATTTTCGCTTTATTGGACGGGAGTTATTCAGGAGTATTATGAAGTAATGACAATCCAACAATAATTTAAAAAAATACAATACTACCTAACTATTGACTAGTTTCCGATGCGGCAGTCTAGTGCGGGCCACCGGTGGTAATCACCAGCGTGAAGGTGTTAAGAAGAGCAAATATTACAGTTTAAGAAACCACTATCAATACTAGAATTAGTTTTCGAACGTGATTTCGAATGTGTTACTTTATCATTTCAATTTTACAAATATGACAAGTCAATTAAAAAAATGTTAATAAACATCTTAAATTTAGGTTATATTTTAAAATATAACGGTTTCCTATTTTTGAACCACTTTCAGTGATAAAGGATACAAAAAGACGAGAAATCAATATCTTCGAGCTTTTGGTAGTCTTGTATTGAAGGTGCGATATATTTAAATTCACTTTGGTACTGATTACTCCAATTATCTTAAATAAAATGTATGAAATGTTAATTCATCTAACTCCATATCATCATTATTCTCGATTATTTTTATATCGATCTCATATTTTAAAAATCCGGTGCGATGCGCGCAGCACACAACATTCACTCACCAACCTACTTTATGAATACAAGTGTTTCAATAAATGTGTGAAAGCCATTTAGCTATGTCTCAGGAAAAATATTCCAATCTTTTTGTTTACTACTTTTTGTTTTTTAATCTCTATAATGTATAGTGTATAATACATATTATAATAATTGTAAAACTTGAATCAATTCTCAATCTAGAAAAGCTTGGGGTAGCTAATGCAGTATGCACGCGTGTGCATAAACGTGATAACAAAAAATAAACATGCAGGCATAAACATTATAAATTAAAAATCTTTTTATTTTTCAATCTAATGCTAAATAAACCAACACTAGTATTTTCTTTTTCAGGCTTGCCATAAACAGCGATTGGAACTCGTAAAAAGGTCAGGAAGCACCAGACAGAAGATTGAAACTGGTTTAAGTGAAAATGGTATATATATATATATATATATATATATATATATATATATATGTATAAAAGGCTTATTTATTTTGTTGATCTTCTAATTATGATATATTACCTCAAGTACTTTTACCTAATATATATGTGTATATATATATATATATATATATATATATATATATATATATATATACATTAGATTTTTTTTTTTTTTTTATGTTGTATGGTACAAATAAGCTAAAGAAATAAAAAAACTGAAAGTAAACTAATTTTTATTTATCCTTTTCATTGTAGGAATGTATTTGTCGTCATTTCTATTCCCCAACATACAATAGAGAGATCTTGACGCGGACTGACCACATCAACCTCTTAGCTACACCTAAAGGATATAGGTAAGTATAAATAAAATGTGCTATATTCCTTTAATAATATAATAAAATGACTATAAATCTGTAAAGTAGCTGTTATTAATGAATTAGGATGAAAACCTCAAGAATGAGGGTGATATCAATCGAATCACTTCATCGGCTTTGCTTCTTCCTTTTTTCCAGAAACTTACTTGGAATATAATTAAACCTGTAACTCTCAATTTTTTGTTATGTTACAGGTTGTAAACAATATATATTTATTTCATCTTCGAGGTTATTTCCAAGTTATTTCTGGCTATGAAACTTTTTAACTTCTCATCATTATATGGAGTATTTTCTTTGATTTTTTAATCTGGGGATTGTTTACTATTCTTATGTTTTTATAATTTAAATCAAGAGGCTGGTCTATTTCGGTACAGCATATTATGTATATGTTGAGAAATTATATAATGAAATAAAAAAAATCAATAAAACTTCCCACCATATTGGTTTTTTTTTTTGTTAAAATTTTGTTCGTGATCGCAATATAAGCGAACTCCCATCACTTCCTTTACATTCAGTAAGATAGCATCCCAGCTTTCGACTCTCGCTTGTTGCACTCACTCTTAAGGGATAAATATACTCCAAATGTGTTCTTTTGAGTTAGTATTGGGACCACACTAAACCAAGCCACGTCCATAAGTAACATAACAGCAGTAGTTATGGGTTTATTTGTTTTATATTATATACCTTCCTTTAGGAAACTTGTTACGTTTTGGAAGACATTGGGGAGTATGTAAGAGCAAAATATCTTACGTAAGGCTTGCTTTGTCTTCCTCAAGATAAGCCAGCACTTCATGTGTTTCTCAAGTCAATGAAACGCCTACTGGTGTCACAACTACATCATTCCCTCATGTCTCGAGCTATTTTAAAAAATACCTTTCAAAGAAAATACAACCCACTCCCTAACACAAATAAAATTCTACAAAAAAAGAATTCAAATTTGTGAGCTTTGTTCAGTTTGTTTATCGTTCAACATATTGCTAAATATACGCTATCTTGTGAATTTTAATTTTATTCTTTACAGATGGTATGGGCCTAGCGGAGAATTGCCAATAAAATCAAGAGCATTCAGAGGGAAAAGCATAAGAAAAAAGGATAAAGAAAAAGAAACTGAAAAAGAGCCGGAAGCATTTCCAGGAATGGCCTCGTTCATGAATGGAATTTGGTACATCCTGACGCCGGATATGCTACTTTGGTAAAATTAATTTATTATATAAATATTAGTAAATAATAGTTATATACTAAAAAAAATTGATGACATTAACAATATACTCCATGGTTAGTTTTCTTGCCTCGAACACCAACTATGAATTATCTAGGAGAGTGTTTGTTTCTTTTTTTAACGTCACTTTATGCCACTAAGGCTAATCAGACGATGCTAGAGTGGGAGTCCTAAATTTTATAATTAGGATAGGGATCTTTAACGAGTACCTGACATCGTACAGGCTCGAGACCTCCATTTTACGTCCTTTCCGAGGGACGGCATAGCCAAGGACGTTATACTCCCATTAAGAAATCCTTTAGTATTGTAGGTTGCCACGCTAACTACTAACCCATAGGTGACCCCTCTAGTAGTGTGTTAAGGTATCATATTTCTACAACTACAGTAAAATTTAGTAATATATATATTAACATTAACGGCTATGAAATCCCCAACTACATTGGAGATTTTGACTTGACGGTGTCACCAGTGTAGCACCGGTGTAGTGGCTAGGCTAGCATAACAGCTTAAAATACAAAATGTCGCTGATTCGTCTTACCAGCATAAAGTGACTTTAAATAAACAAATCACTCCTGAATACATGGTCTACTTTGTTTTCAAACTGAGGTGCATAGAATGGCTTCATTTAATTTTTTTTTTTCCGATCCATGCCAGTATAAGTCTACATGGCTTGTTACTAATATTGTTTCTTTATTTAAACCCGATCAACTATAAGATCCGAAATGTAATCACGATAGCTGTTGTTGATATCAATTTGTTTGGTTCGGTCTAAAAAAGGCAACAGTCGCTATGAAGTACTCAGAAGAGAATGGTTACCAAGAAGTTGTCCCATGGAGCTTCAATAGGAATAATTAGAGGTTCGCAGTAAAATTGTCTGATTCAATATAATATGATGTTAACCGCAAATTCGATGCTACGATATATATTTTAAAAAAATTGAAAAATTGTTTGTTTATTTAACGTTACTTTATGCTAACGAAGATGCAACGGAAAGAAGGCGACAGATAAAAAGCAATAATAAGTAGTGGTTTAAACATCTTCAAGTGTTTTGATAAGATTAAAAAGTTTAGTAGATACATACCTTACCACTTGAATTTATCATTCTTTTAATAACTCTAATTCATCGCACGAATTTTGTTGACAGTATAGAACAGTTGCAGAACTGGATTATTATTACTAATTCTGCAATTTCATGAAATTAATAAACCTCGTCGTAACCTCGATCTAGATATCTCCTCGTTGTGACCTTGACGTTAACATGAATATAACATTTATTGCGATCGGGAACAGAGCTGTATCTCCTGAGACGTGACTCAGGTTAGCGAACACTTAGCGGAGTCGGTTTCTCTCCTTAGATCCCTTCGGGCCACGACATGAAGGAGAAAGCTGATGAGGTTTCGAAAAACAAAAGGCCTTTTTAGTCCTCGCACTCTGACTTCCGTTCCCCAAAACAATAAGCTTTTGGGTATTTTTGAAATGATCATTTCCTCATAAAGGCGCTCTGAGAATTAAATAAATTAAACTACTACTGTTGTGTATTAAAAAAAAATTTCGGTTATTTAGATATTAGTTGCAGAATGTTATTATAAAGAGCATGAGCGTCACTAGCGCCAAATTATTCGTGGTGGGGGGACGCCTCAATATTCTTATAGATAGGTAAAAATTTGAGAGCTTAAAGTTGAAATAAAAACGCCTAAAAACAACTGTTGGGGCATTTAATTCCTCCTCCAACGATTTAATTTAAAGGTTTTATAAAACCAATTTATATCACAATTAGAGTGTGAGTAGTTACCTTCTTCCAAAATATTGGGGGGGGGGGACGTGTCCCTCCTCTCCCCCGCGGCTGTGACGCCCATAATAAAGAGGAATAAAATCTTTTGTAGAAAGCCCCGTACAGACCTTAATATTATTAAGCTAACAGTTAGTATTTTGGTTTAGTCATTCAGGTAAAACGATAGCTTGCGAAAATTAAAAACGATAATAGCCTAGGTTAAGAAACAGCAATATTCAACAGTGAGCTTGAATGTTATACTCAAACATTTTCTGGTTTTGGAAAACTATTGGAATATCCTATACGTTTTCAAAGCCAAGATGTTTGTTCGGTGAAGATATTATAAATTCCATGATATTATGGCCTTCATTATTATTACAAATACATTGCCTCCGGTGACTACATCCCAGCGTGATAGTCACCCAAGAATTCATATCCATATAAGTTAGAGGGTTATATAGATATTCTGTATTATTAAATAGAATAGCCTATATTTTTTACCTATTCACCTACTTCGTTGCGGTTGCCATGTTCGCAGCTTAAGAGATATTTTGGTAGAGGAGTTCGATATGACACCACGCAATGCAGTTCTGTTCCTGATGAAGCAATACATCAAGACGCAGCGTGAAATGGAAAAAGAACGCAATCCTTGTTGCATCCCCACCGAGGAGCAGTTCGACTGGGCTAATAATATCGCCAGGGCCTTAGCTACAAAAGTAAAAGACTAACTATTGTTCTATACATAATTAGATTTTTAGCAATTGTAGTTGGGTAAAACACATTTGCATGAGTAAAATAAGAATCTTCATGGCAAGGTACAGGAACGAATATGGCTGAAACCTTATTTTCAATTACATCATCTGTGGATCGGAAAAGAACTCTTTCAAGCATTACTATTCAATTACTTGATTGGACTTACTTGATGGTGTCATTGGACCACTGCCATGTAACTTCATTATTTTTGTTTTATTCCCCTATGTTTCTGCCGTAGCGTACCGTTAGGACAGAATTCGCGCTACCATACTCAATAAGACATTAGTTTATGCAAGGTTCAAATTCTGTATGTCATTATCATGGGAATAGGGCACTTCACCAACACCCTTCAGGGTGAAGCATCCTAACACCCAGGGATATTTTAAAAACACACATCTGCTCTCAATTTGGTACCTCCTGGTTTCTAAGACCTGGTAGGTCTTAGAAACTCGAAGATAGCCTGTTCAAGACATGGAGCCGGGGGAAACTTAATACTCGGCATCAATCCCCCACTCTCTCCCCTGGCCCGGGAAACCCCGTATTGCATAAATGGCGAGGAAGGGAAGACCAAAAAAAAAAAAAAAAAATTATCAGCAGGTCTATTCCACATTTCTCTAAGAAGTGACTCATTACAGCTCATACAATAGATCTAACGGAGGCATTCAGGCCAAAAAGATCAAGACCAAAAGGAAACATATATCCTGCTGATGCATTGTACGGGTATAGACCTAGTTTTTCTATAACTATATGTTAATAGAAAAAACTGTAGGTCAGCTAATATGACTTGCTTACGAGTTATGACCTTTTAAACTTTAATGATATTACTCGTTTCATATCCATAAAGTATTAATCATGATAAATTCGTTGTAAATCATGAAATTCAAATTATATGAGATTCAATATATATTACAATACACTCTATTATGTTGTAATACATATTCCTCTTTACTTACAAAAAGTAATATTTACTTTTTTGTTCCCTATGCAAGCAGTTGATGAGTAATCATAACAGGAAAAAATGTTGTGTGGAGAGCGCATCAAACAACATTCACTCACCACCTTCCTTTCTATAAATAAAAATAGACATAATTTTTTGAAAATGGTGTACTTAAGTGCTAGCGGAAACATTTTTTTTAATTTTTTTAGGAGACAATAGAAATACCAATTGAGTATCAGACTGCACAATTGAGGTATTCGACGGTATATCGTGAATAGAAATCTATAGAAGGGATTTATAATAACATAAAGCGGATAGTAATTTGAAGCTAAATTCTCAAATTTTGAGCTCTTGAGTATTTTTTCTGGGAATGACGGCGATAATGTTTTCTTCTTAGGTTGGGACAGTAAATATTTAATTATTTAAATCGATAATTAAGAAAAGAGTGATTACAGTAAATATTATTCATTACTAGCTGTATAAACCGGTCGATTTCGTAAAAACCAATGTAAAGCGAGATCAAAACGATTTTTATAACAATAAAGAATATAACCAGAGATTGGCTGAAGTTATGCAATTTTAATATGGACAGGTATTCGCTCCTGGTATCAAAGAACCACTGAGCGAAATTTGGAGAATTTAGGAAAAACGGTATGGATTTCTATAAAGAACAAACAAAAAAACAAACTGAATTTCATCTTTATTTATATAGATGTAGTAATTTTATATATTTTATTTTTGAGGAGAATAGATGGGGTCCGGCCGGGAGCCGAACCCGGGTCTCCCACGTGACATGCGCGGATTTTATTTTTTCTTCAAAAATAAAATAAGATGGTCACACACAAAAATGATTAAATTAATATAAAATTATTCATTACAGCTTACTAATCACCCAGATGTTTTTTTCCCCGATCGATGAACATTTTGAGACACATAAGAACGAGGCAAAAATATTATTTTTAAAAACTTTTAAAAGTTGGGGCACTTTGGGAAATTCAAAATTGTCCACTTCCTTGAATGACGGAAGATATTTAAAAAATCTTTTCTTTTTGTCCATGAATGGTAATTTACCTTTCTAGTGTTTTTAAAATTCCTGCCTTCGCTCATGTTTGAATTGGAGAAAGTAAAAGCTAACAAAGGCACACCAATAGAGATTTTTTTTTAAGAAGGCATGTCGTTGCATTTAGTGTAGTTATGCATATTCATCAGCCGTTGTAAGCGGTCACTTTGCTTTACTACGATACTAATGCTAAGTTTTTTGTTTTGTTTTTAAACTTTTCAAGGAATTCATATATAAAATTTATTATTATATGTGATTCATTGAGGTGTCAATAGGTCCCTCCACACCAATGTTTTGACGTCATTATAAAACAAAACTTTTTTTATGAAAAATAGTAATTATTGAATAGTTTTTAGTAGCTAGTAATTACTTTTTGCTAAGCATGACTATGACGACAGACGATCCAGTACACGGAGATGATGACGACCGCTAAGAGAAACAAGCGGACGACTATGTTCTACGACGCCATCCTGGAGCGGCTGCAGAAGGCCCTCGATGTCCAGCCTGATGCCGACACGCCGCTGAACAAGCTGCTCCTGAGGATGGTGGACGGGCTGGCGGTGTGGTTGTCCTCTATCCCCGGCGAGAACAGCTTCCAGAACATCTGCTCCGATCTCATGACCGTCTACTTCAATGTTCCCCTCGATTGAGCTCCTCCGGGTATCAGTGGTCGCAATGTTTTTGTTGTAATAATGAATGAAATAAATGAAATACTTATAAATAATGATAAATAATATAAATAAGAACTTACTTTGTTTTATCTTAACAATAACTACTTCCAAATTATACTTACTTTTGCAACGCCGATACACTGACGTAATTTAAGCTTTTTAGATCATTTGGCAAGAACTATGGAGGGGAATGAGAAACTATACTGAAAAACTATCAACTATGAAGCCTTTGCTTTTTATTATTATTCAGACTATTTATACCACGAGGCAATTTCAAATATTCTCTATTTACTTTAACACAGTGCATTGTCTAGCATAACAGCCTACAAGGTGCAAGGTCACGAATTAGCACCACGACAGATGACCATAGGATTTTTTTTAAGGCGGTAAAAAATCGTCTTATAAAATATTGTCCTTCGGAGCGGACATAAAATGGAGTTTCAAAGGTTGTCAGGACTCTCTCTTTTGAACCGTCCGATTAGCCTTATCATCACAAAATGACGTTAATTAAACAATATTTGAAACACATTTTACGATAATTTAGTGAAAATAAAAAAAGAGGAAAAAATACACTTAATCTGATAAATATCACTAACGTAAAAAATGGGATAAAAAAATTATTTCGCTCTGGTGAGCTCGGAAAAGCAATTAATACAATTATATGAACTGTAAAATAAAAAAAAAGTGAAATAAATCTTTAATGCGACTTACCAAGCTTACGCTGTACGCTGATTCTGAATTTCGGGCAAGGGTGAAATGAGGATAATCGGGTAAAAGACATTGAAAGGAGATTCTAGGATAAAGGAAATTTTCACCTGTTGCTCGTCCTTCTTGAATTTTGCGACCAGCGGCAAACAATGATGATTGAAGAGAAAACTTCAAAACAATTATGAATTTCATACCCAGGAGGCAGAAAATCGTAATAAATTGAAACCCAACAGGTACCAAACAAACCATCGGCGGCGGACTCTAAATGACAAACACACACGACAACGATGAGGCTGCTTACAATTCCACATTCAGAGCAAGTGCGCAAAAAAAAAAATGGCTAAGCCCGGAATTCTAATCCCTTACAAATGCCATCATGATGCCACTGATAACCATTTGTTGGCCCAGCGATTGCTATCTCCGTGACAGTTAAGGTGGCAAATTCAAATTGAAATGTAAAAAAAAAATTATGTATTATGAAATAAAATAAAATCAAAATACCGAACACTTATTTTATTTTATTTTTTTCAATTTGGTGTTCATTCTAATTGTATACATCAGTATAAAAGTATAAGCTGTGGATATTGTAAATAAGAGTAGTAATGTTTATTGAAAAACAAAACAATATTATACTTTTATTAAATTGCAAAACACAGCATTGTGTTATAAAATTAATTGCAGCAAACTTTCTGACTTGTTGTGGTGTATTATATTTGATATACCTTGTACTTACTGTAACCTTGTGACCAGATTAATAGTAAAAAAAAACCGAAATAAAATATTTTCAACTTTGACAGATACATAGGAAAATACATTATACTTATTAGTATATCATACTTTTAGGCTTATAACGATAAGAGTATTTAATTGCTTAAGTCGAAATACCAAACATCAAATTTATAAAAAAAGAACGATTTGCATTTTATTAATACAATATATGTTTACAGATTGTAAAATCGTAAAAAGGAGGTGAATAGTATAATGCTACTATCCTTATATATATAAAAATCGTGTCCCGATGTTTGTCTCTCTATTTCTTAGAAACTACTCAACCGATTTTAATGAAATTTGGCTCAATGTATATAGTTTTGGCCAACTTAACGGACTGGATAGTTTTTAACTTGATTAGTGATCAAAATAATTCTTATATAGCGAATTATTGCAAATACAGTAGGTCGTGTTTCGATTTATTAACATGGCGTCATATGTCGATTTCATAATGTTTTTTTTTAAAAGCATGCTATTGTAAAACAGGTTATCATTATTATAATTTTGTATTGCGTTATGTGAGTGCAGTTATTTGTTCCTATATTATTATTTTCCACAGACAAATAGTAATACAAATTTGTATTTATTGTTAATTTTCATTAAAGAATAAATAAATCAAGAAAAGGTTACAATAAATTCTCAAATGTGTAGGTACTTTTTCTTACTTTTCCCTTTTTATTTGTACTTAAATTAAATTACTAGCTAATAGCTGAAACGCTTTGCTGTGGCCCACCCTGATATCAACTTTTAGTAAAGTAAATACATTTTAATAATTAAAATTAGGCTATTATTTGAAATAATATTCTATAAATGTTGTAACAGCACCTACTGTCATAGGTGTAACCTAATAGAAACCTGACTTAGGGAGTCAGTGTTGCCAAAAATGTGTGAAAATTAGTAAGCTGGCTAAACTGCGGGTAACCAGTCGTAAAAACTCCCTCACAAAAAGAGTGTGTTTTGATTAGGTGTTGTGGGATACTTTGTGATTTGCTAATGAACTGCATAATTAAGACTTTAATATTATATTTTCAGTTGATTTATTTTACAGAAGTTTCTTTATTTTCATTATTCGTTTTGTTATTATTATTTAAATACAGTGTTTTTTTATTTTACCAAACCTTTTTATCATTTTTATCCCGAGATCTAAAATTTAAAATTTAAAAAATGTCAGTGAAGATTTGTAATTCCTCCTTTATCAACAATAATTTAAAGTTGAGAAAATTTAATCCCAATCGAATAGAGGCTGTTACTTCCTGTTCAGCAGAGTTGTAATTATCTTTAAATGTAAAATTTAAGAAATGTTAGCGAAGATTTTAATCCTTTCTTTAATTTAAAGTAGGCTATTATTGTGAATGATATTTCGTTGTTAATTTCACCAGAATACAATTTTTTCTCATCTTTAAATGATTGTTGATTAAGAAAGGATTACAAATCGCAGCATTTTTTAAATTTTACATTTAATGATTATTACACCTCTACTGAACAGGAATAATTGTTATTTGGGTAACCTCAAGTTTCAGATTTATCCGCCATAAATATGAGAGTACAACTGCAAAATAATCCATCGGCAGATATATTTTTTAAACAATTGCTCTATATTGGAAACGGTGAAATAGAGCTGCATCGAAATTCAAAATTTATCAAATTACCAGAAAATTTCTGAACTGTTGTAGAGACGAAAAATGAACTGTCTACGAAATATAAAGTGTCTTTCCTTATATTTTGAACAATTAGTTGGACTATAATTGGCTGGGTAGTCGTGCTATTTTGTCAGCAAAAAATGTTGATTTCGATGAAATAAACTTCCAAAATCAATTGACAATTTTCTAGATGTAAACGAAGCCGTAAATTTCCCATCTGAATTTTTTAATTCCCTGGATATACACCCAAACAATCTCCAGTTGAAGATTGGCTCACCGATCATTCTTCTTCGTAACTTAAATCCACCTCAATTGTGCAACGGTACACGTTTGGTCATTAAAAGGATCACAGAAAACGTTATTGAAGGAAAAATGTTGCCTGGAAGGTTTGCAGGATATATCGCCCAATTGCCACCTATTCCCCTGGAACCGACAGAATTTTCAATAAAATTTAAAAGGCTTCAATATCCTATTCGTTTGGCTTTTGCCATGACCATAAACAAATCCCAAGGGCAAACAATGACCACTTGGACTTTGAAAATCCGTGTTTTTCCCTTGGGCAATGGCATAACTCACGTGGGAATGGGTATCGCCTACTCACGTGTGTGGAAACCATCAAATCTTTGGTTTATGTTAAAAAAAACATAACAGGTTAACCCAAAACATTTTGAACAAATTAGTACTTGAATAAAAAAAAATTCTTGATTGTATTATGAAAAAACCTCTTTAAGAAGAGATTTATTATCACTCAAATATATTGCTAAATTAAAAGCTTCAACACACCACCCTCCTACCGAACACTCATTAGCCGAAGGGTTGGGAAATCGAGATCTCAAAGAAATTGAGAAAAACGTCTATCAAAAGGACATATATGACGCGTTAACCAAGATTGGCATGACCCTGAGCAAAATTAAACCCGTTGTTAAACTAACAATACACAATAATAAATAACAACAGTGTTTGGCCAATAATCAATAGATCAATGGCTGAGGTTATCAAAACTTACTTCAGTCATCCCTTTTAAAATTAGTGAAAAAATATGGCCATTTCGAGTTAGTTTATACCGATCCATAAAAAAAGGGCGATAGTGTTGGCAGCTCTGTGAGTCGTAAACACAATCAGCTCCTTTTTAATCAAACTACATTGAAATATGAGATGTAAAAAATAAAAACTATAACATTCCTATATTCTTTACCAAATACTTTTAAATGGTGTAATGCTCTATTCTCAATCACGTTGGATTTTGATTAGCTGAAAGGTTTTCATCTTTATCAATGAATATTGGTATCACTGTATTTGTTTAAAAATATTAGGATATAACTACTGAGCCACAGCAACGCGTGGCCGGGTCTGCTAGTAATTATAATATTTTTCTTTTTTGCAATTCACTATAGTATATTTTCACTTATGATGACATATAAAGCGGGGACAATTTTTTTTTTTTTTTTTGGCTTGTTTCACTATACTTGCATATCTTAGATCTTTTATCTAGTAAAACTTCGTAATCCAGATTTTTAATGGATGTTCCCTTCTGTGTTTTAGAATGATAAAAACAGACGTTTATTTCAGAAATATAGATAGATAAATGTTTTTTATTGGCTTATATGTTACAACATGTAGCCATGGAGTCTGGCCTATTATGTGTTAGTATGTTAGTTATATTAAATATAAAATAATAAATAAAAACAAAAATAAACAATAATTATTATCCTAGTTATTTTCATAATAAATAATAATAAAATTTAATGGCTAAAAATAACAAGAGCAGAAAAACAACAAAAACAAATATTTATTCTGAATGGTCGCGAAACAGATTTGGAAGAAGACAATTTACTATTTGATTAGATCATGTACTACAAAATTCAATTATAATAAAATAGATACAGCTAAATAATATACCCATTAACAGATGCCAGCTACTTAATTAGCTCTGGTATTGACACAACAGTGAGTGATTTCATACTAGTTTAAAAGAAACAAAAAAAAAAAAATAAAAAAAAAAATAAATAAATATAGAAGAAAAAATAAACAACTTTCTAACCAACCAAACTAAACTAAACAAATAAACTAACGAATGTATATAGATAAGTTTATAAATAAATAGGCCATGCGATTAAAGTATTTACGGACTTGTGAATATTTGTTGCGAAACTCATATTATTCTGTTTGCTTCCTTTCTGTTTTTTTTTTGTTCTTTCTCCTTTTATCCTCTTATATTTACAATGACTTTAGAATATATATTATATAGAGAAAAATATTATTTAATTTTTATTTCAGAAATATATGAAGGCAATATGATATAAAACCAGAAATATAATTTTCAAAGATGCCCAAAAAAACTCGCCATCTCATACATGTAATTAGATAAAGATAAAAATTCGGGTTCATAAACATCCAATTTAATAAGAGAATAACCTCGGAGAAAAGCCTTGCTTACTAATGTAGTAGGTGATCATCAACCAGGTATGTTAGAAACATATGCAGCAGTGCACACATATTTCTAAATTTTGAATGAAATAAGAACTAGTAGAAATAAAGAGAGTATCAATAAACTCCCTATTACATTTTCTCACTAGAATGTTAAAAACGCAGATGATACTATGTTACGTGAGGCGTTGAAAGCTATGCCGTATTATAAAAGATAGAAGCCACTTGGAAATGTCTGCGGTGGTTGGAGTAATGCCTAACGATAAATCAGAGTGAAGTATTACGTAAGTAGTTGTCTAGGGGGCATCCCATTCTGGCTGCTTTAACTATCAAAGCAAGGCTATTATTTTCTATTTCTATTGGATATGCAGGGAAAGTTAGTGTCAGCTGTGAGATCATTTCGGGCCTAGGAAATAATAAATGTTATCTCTATATGGAATTTATTTGTTAAGATACCTATGAGTCATCAGAAATGGATTTAAAACTTTCTTTGGGGTCACTGTTGTGTAGTTGGTAATTAGCAGGACAAACTTCTATACCCATGGTTGAAGGTTCACAGCAACGCAGGTGATCTTAAGATTTTTTAATGGGAGTAAAACATTTTTAGTTAAACCATCCTTTGGAGGGGACATAAATGGCTTTAGAGTCTGTGCAATGTCAGTTACTCGTAAAAGCTCCCGATCACAAATATACCTGAATAGGCAACATTCAGCACTTCCACTAATGTTTCGTCCGATAAGCATTAATAGAATGGAAACAAAAACAACTATATTAGCTTCACTAACCATCACTCATAGTAGCAATGCGATAATGACAAATAAATAAACAAGCAAATCTTTCTTGAGGGTTAGGCTCTTACATGATACACTCCTAAATACAGTTAAATAAAAAATAATAAGGGCGAAAGAGTAAAGAGAACATGGAAGATATACCTCACGTCATCATAAGAACTAACATACTGTAAGATCTCGTGGAAATATTGTTAATTGTTTTGCTAGACGTGGGTTGGTCGTTACTCAGAAATATGTATTATCCAAATAATTTTAGCACCCGTGTTACCTACAAGGCACTGGAAAGCTTAAAATAAATAAGAATGCAATCCCAATAAATTTTTATTTATATAGGTATGTCTAGACATGATGTGTCAGTTGGGTATTACTCTTATGTGCTAAACTTGTCATGCTTCTAAAATTAAAATATAAGATAAAACTATTCATCTAATAAAATCGTATTTCACAGTAACGCATGGTGGTTTTCGAACCTAGCCGTATATCCTTCTAATGCAGTGGAGTCCTAGAGACTATTGAATATGTGGTTACGACCTACACCGCATTCGATGAATTAAGGGATATACCTCCTTACCAAGGAAGTTTTTTACTTATGAGACAGAAGAAGAGGACCAACTCCACGAACGCTGTCAGAATGCAGGAGTCACACTCCGGTAGAGTCTTCGAAAGAATGACAGGTACTGGGGAATGTACTTCGATGCTTGAGATCTTGTGTTGCTGTAAACTTTCATGAATAAATAGGAGAGAGAGATATAAGAAAGTTTTTATTTATTGTCGAACAAAGAGAACCTACCAAATAACAGTTAACATATGATTACCGATCTCATCCTTATAATCCTTATAATCAACGATATTACCATTGGTTGATGACATCAAGTGAACAGATAATGATGTTTATAGGACAGTTTTCAGTTGATAAAGTAGGAAAAATGAAAAAAACAAAAACAAAATCCTACACAAAAATAGGAATAAATAAGAAGAATAAGTATATAGATGTAATACGTGTTTTTATTGTTTATTGAGAGAGTAACAGTTCACACTTGGACGAAGGACGCCTCCAAACTAGCTCAGGGTAGACATAGCTCAGAGTAGACATAGATCAGGGTAGACATAGCTCAGAGTAGACATAGCTCAGGATAGACATAGCTCAGGGTAGACATAGCTCAGGATAGACATAGCTCAGGGTAGACATAGCTCAGAGTAGACATAGCTCAGGATAGACATAGCTCAGGGTAGACATTGCTCAGGGTAGACATTGCTCAGGACAGAATGCCCCTATGAGGTCGGTGCAGAGGTCCTCCATAGCGGCCTCCCCCGGCATAGCGGACAGCCACACCGCCAGCCCGTCCACCGTCCTCCAGAGCAGCTTGTTCAGCGGGGTCTCCTCGCAGGGGTCTATGCCCAGCGTCTTCTGGAGCCCCTTCATCAGGTTGTAACGCAGCAGGCTTGTTCGCTGTGTCCGGCAAGCGTTGGTCATCATCTCCGCGAACTGCGTTATCTGTAGCGAGCAGGTAGTTACTTGGGAAGTTGTAAAATGTTCTAATAACCATTCTAATAAGTTTGTCATAAGATGCTAGATATATGTGCAATTAAATGGAACGTATAATAAATTATCTTAGGAAGTTTAACAAACAACCTAATCCTAAGTATGATATCCCAAGGAGCTTTCCTTATGAACCTTGTTTAGAAAATTTTCAAAATATAAGCCAATGTGTTTCAAATGGAGGTACAATTCATAATTTTAAAAAGGAATACTCATATTTATTATTAACATAATTAACTATTTTCTAAGAGCTACCTTTTTAGATGCATTCATTTGGTTCGCTCACCTGGTCTGCATTTCATTGTGATAATTGTATGAATGGTGGTGGTGGTGGATAAGATATCGACGCAAGTATAAGTAAGTACCACCTTAATATAAATAATATTTTAAAAGAGCTATATTTTTACTTACAAAGAAATTGACCGTAGCAATTCAAAGAATACAATAGTGTAATCATATTTAAATATGCACTCCAGTAATTATCGGGTGTTCGCATATACTTCATTTCCCCAGTTATTCAGCTGTAATTAATAATATTTTCATAGGGTTCACCTTAGCCCTACTCTTTTAAAAACTATCGAAAAATATTTTTTTAAATATGTACTAATGATTAATTGTTAAACTTATTAATTATTTACGCTTCATGACGTGCCCGTGTCACAACGTTTCTGTTCATTTATACAACCCATCGCCATCGAGAGGTTCAATATGATTATTTTATTAAATTAAATTAACTAATTTATGACTCTAAATAAAACAGTTAACAATATTGTTTAGTTATGAATACATACGCTCCTCAATAATTATAATGAGCCTGATGAGGTGAAAGTTATATGAGCAAATTGATTGTCTGATAAAGCCATTATTCAAATTAAAATTTTATACATTTTTTATTTTAAATTAGTGTCGTTCCATGTTAATTCAACACAGGCTTCAGCCTCACCATCTCAGCTTTATTTGAAATTTGGTACATGTTTACTACTTGTATCGACTAGAACAATTGTGAAATATTACTCAGCTTTGTCAACCTGTTTCGAGAAACAGAAAAAATCATGAATAAAATAGCGGTAGATGTTTTTAAAATTTGACTAGGACTATAAGATTGGTGTTATGTAACAGCGTATTCCATGCCATTTCATATGGTATACAACAATGTATGGGTTGGTACTACAGAATTTTTTAAAAAACTAAATGTAAAATTTTAATTTCAATTTTCTCAAAAAGGGCATTTTTTAAAATATTATATATTTTTTTAAAAATAGGTAGTAATATATCTATTCATACAACAAAACATAAAAGTGGGATGAACATTTCTTCATTACTAAAAAAATTGAAAACTAGTGATAAAATTCCACAAATCTAGCATTTTATGATTACTGTAATAGATGTAGATGTTTTCCAAATTTGGCTAGGAATATAAGATTGGTATCTTTTAACAGCGCATTTCACGCCGTTTCATATGAAATACAGCAATGTATAGGTTGATACTAAAGAAATTTTCTTAAAACGTAGTTTAAAATTTTATCGGAAAAAACGATAAAAAAACGATTTCCCCTAATTTGCATAGTCACCGACCGAACTTCAGACTGTTCCAGGCGCCATTTTTTTCCTTAGAAGATAATCCTAGAGATGTATTACATATTCTTTGGCTCTCTCAATATCATTTGTGAGTCGTTCGAAAGCTACAATAGTAACCATTGCCGAAAACAAGAGATACATAGTCTCTTTTGATGGAGGTGCTCATTCAAACCATGACCCGCTAACGATGAGGGCATGGATATTATGCGAGTGATCTTTGGGCCTGTTCATGAGAACACGCGGAAATATCACCTCAACGCTCCAAACCACTCCCGCCGTAAATGCCCGATAATCTCGGAGCCGCTGTGACCTTTGGCATTGAAGAGATTAAAAATTATTATTCGTTTTCAGGTTGTAAATAGGCGGGAACAATGCCGGGCGATGGGAATGGAAATTAGCCTTTAATAATTTATGTCGAAAGTTATCTAGAAAACAGAGATGTTGGAGCCTCTTGCCTGTTACGTGAGCAGAAGAAATATCATCAGGCAGAGAGAACCAGAAAAAGTAAATGTAATTAAGACAGGAAATATCCCATACAAAATCTTAATAAACTCGTCACCTAGGCATAGTTAATGAAAACCAATTGTTTTCTTTATGATGGCTTGATGTTTTTAAGAATAGCAATTTAAACAATCAAATAACGAAAAAGGTTAAATTAAATTTTTTATAGGTTTAAAGTCTTTTACCTTCTCAACGGGCCTTCTCAACTCTCCCATATCTCGGGCTATTACGTCCATTCAGCTGTTCTTCAACAATTTGTCGTTAATTCTATCCATTGATATAATTAGATGTACTTAGGACCAAAGTATTTTCTGGCCTGGGGTCACCTGTGGTGTAGTGGTCAGCATGGCAGCCTACAATACTTAAGGTCGCAGGGTCGCGCCCAGCGGTGGCTCTAGATTTTTTAATGGGAGTAAAAAATCCTTAGCCATGCCGTCCCTCGGATAGCACGTAAAATGGATGTCCCAAGCCTGTACGATGTCAGGTACTCGTTTAAGTTTCCTATCCTAATTATACCTGGATAGGCAAAATTTAGGACTCCCACTGTAGCATCGTCCGATTGCCTTAGTGGCATAATGTTGTGTTAAACAAACAACAAACATCACCACTTTCTTAATATTTCTAGTCATGCGTTGTTGTACATTAAATTACAGTCAAAATCGTTTATAACGAACTTCAAGGGACTGGAGGTTTTTGTACGCTATAGCCGATGTTCTCTTTAACCGGTATTATCGGCTATAACGAACAGTTCGCTGTAAACGGTGTTACACTGGTTCCTATAATCACTTTGTCTAGATTTTGATATTGTTAAATATTGAATATTATCGATAAATATTTTAATTTTACGTAATTTAAGTACATAATTAATCTTACGTCAATTTAAGTGCATAATAACTAATAACAATTAATGTACATGATAATAAACTGAATAAACACTCCCAACTGTCAAAATGTTTGTATTCTAAAAATATAGACATTTTAAATGTATAAAAAATTAAATTAAAAAATATTTAATGAAAAAAAGGGGAAAATACATTATCAAATCCAAAATTATATATTAATAAGTCAGTTAAATAAAAAAAATCTGTCAATTTTGTCTATTTAAGCAAAAAAAAAAAAAAAATTCGATTGAAGTAGAGAAAACCAAGAAATATTCTTTGAAAATTACTGGAGTTTCATATCCAATTGAACGAGATTGATCCAATTGAACGAGATGTTCTCAATTCACGGGCAATCGAACTCGCGGAATCACCGGAATCGACTCGGCAAACTATCCCAAACTGTTCCTCAAACGTAAATTGTGGAAATGGCATGTTTTGGTTTATAAAGACAAGAGAGAACTGAATTGAGACACGACCGAGTGCATTGATGTAAAGTAAACAAAACTGTTTTTCTTCATTTTGTAGAACTTAGTCTATAAATGTACGTTGTAAGCGACATTTCAACTGCTATTGTTCCAAGAAAAGTGTTCGCTCTAACCGACCTGTACACTATAACCGATGTCCGTTGTAAGCGATATTAATGTTTTTTTCTGTCTGTTATTTCATGGGGCCGATTATTTTGTTTGTTATATCCGGTTGTACGTTATAGCCGGTGTCGTTATAAACGATTTTGACTGTACCTTAATCCTCCTATGCCTTGTACTACAACGCTTTCTTATCCTTGGCTATGCCGTCCCTCGGATAGGACCTAAAATGGAAGTCGCGAACCTATAAGATGTCAGGTACTCGTTAAAGATCCCTATCCTAATTATAGCTGGATAGGCAAAATTTAGGACTCCCACTTCAGCATCCTCCGATTAGCCTTAGTGGCATTAAGTGACGTTAAACAAAGAAACAATCTTTTTGGCATAACAAAGATTGCTTCGAGTTAGACATATATTCCTCCTAACAAAACCTCCTCGCCATAGTAACATTAGCTATGGACCTATGTTTTTCTACCATTTCTTCGTAGGTCCTGCTCACCCATGGCTGTTTGACTCCTGCTCTCCCATGGCTGTTTCCATTGCGTGAGTAAGGTGCGGTGAGGTAGTATCAGTAATTTAGCACACCTTTATTTAGACCTAACGTTTTGTAGAGGAGAGCTCCCATTTACACTGTGACCTATGGATATGATATATTCAAAATAAAAAAAGGCATTCTAAGTATTACTTTCGAAGCCAATTTGCCGGCGATATTCCTAGCCCAGTCAGCCTGCTCCTCAGTAGGGCAGTTCGAGCCGCAGGCCTCCTTCTCCATCAAGCGCAGGGACTTCAAATACTGCTTGATGATGAACTCGACTGCTGTTCGAGGTGACATCTGGAACTCTTCCTCCAAAATTTCCTTAATGCTGGAAGAGAAACATGGACTTATTACGGTAATTTAAGTATGAGATACCCACTACTATGTTAACATCTATACGTAAGCTATACCTAATATGTAAATTTCAATTTGCCTATAATCATGTGTAATAGTGGAAAGTACAAGCTTATTGCCTTTATTGGATTCTCGAGGGAACTCCCACATCAATAATTAAAATAAAATAGGCATTAATCAACTTTACCAAAGAAGGATGTCTGGTGTGAGGATTTTCCATATGTCGTGCATGAATTTTGCCATTCCCGGAAAATATTCTGGTGCAACCTTCCATCTTTTCACATACGGTGCACGTTTTCCTCGGAAAGCTCTTTGTCGGAGTTTTATTTCTGAACCCGGTCCATGCCATCTGAGGAGCAAAGATCTTTTCAAATGTATGTCATACTCTATTTTTAACAATGTCATAAAAAATAAAAATTTAACGTTTAAGGGGCAATTTAGTTTCAACGTCCCTTTATGCTGCTAAGGCTAATCGGACGATGCTAAACTGGAAGTCCTAAAGTTTGCCTATCCAGGTATAATTAGGATAGGGATCTTTAACGAGTACCTGACATCTTATAGGCTCGCGACTTCCATTTTAGGTCTTATCCGAGGTACGGCATAGCCAAAGATTTTTTACTCCCACTAAAAAATCCTAGGGCCACCTCGGGACGCGAACCCGCGACCTTTATTATTGTAGGTTGCCATGCTAACCACCCACCACACCACAGGTGACCCCAGGCAATATAGTTATTCAGAAGTACAACTAACCTGATGGAAGGCATAAAAATTCGTCACACTCTAGATGGAATTCCGAGAATGTCCGACATTTGACGGAGGTGACAGAATCATTTAATGAGTACCTTACCTCCCTCGAAACAGAAATCCAATTAACTCTAGTTAAATTAATCGGCGTGATTTAATCAATATCAATCAATTATATTTATTTCCTGTATTTAGCAGAAAAGTTCCAGCTGGGCGTTTGAGATCGTTAATCACAACCTAAATAATGGGAGACTATACTCATTAATACGCGGTCAATCCTAGGTCATTCTCTCAATTCAATCTATATAGAGTAAGTGGGAGTGACACTTCTGTAATGTTACTGTAGTAATAATATTACATATCAGTAGATATATTGTAATCAGAAACCAAATTTCGTTACTAAATAAATAAAGTTGCGTTAAGAAATCTATAACTTGGAACGAAAAATAAAATCCTGATGGACACTCATTTCTCTCGAGAAAAAACAATATATTCCTAATTTTCAAAATTAGTTAAACTCGATAAAATGAAATGTGTAAAAAAAGTTAATATACAAATACAATAGCATAATAAACCATTCTTTTACATTAAATAAATAAACGTTCAAATATGGGACAAATATAGTATACATATTTTAATCAAGATGTATAATTTGCAAAAATGGTTCTTGATCCGATATGAAACAAGCAGAAAAAAACAGTCCTATAGGACGGTAATCCAGGAAGTAGGATTTAAATTGTTATTGTAACTTAAAAAGAAGAAAAAAAAATATGATTGAAAAGAGTTCTAGACTTTTTTTTTTGGAACAGTTGGGACAAACTGTTCTAGTACAGGTTCCTGGCTGTTCGGGAATCGTCTAGGCTTGTCGGGAACCTTCTAGATTGCTTTAATTCAAACAAAATATAAGGTGGGATGGACTGGAGAGTTAGTCTTGCTCTGAAGCTAGAATCATATGGTTATTTTTTTGTTACTGTATCGTTACAAGTTGATACTTTTTGTAACCTTGTCAGTTATTTGAGTTTGTATTGTTTGTCAGACATTGTGAATCATAACTTTCGTTTAATAAAAATGATTTAAACCCACATTATGTGTTACACTATCAATTACTTAAATATTTATTTTAACTTAATAATTCCATAGATTAAAACAATAAATAATTTTCCAAAAGATAAAATGTTGAATAAAATACATTTAACATAACCAACCATACCTGTATCCTTTAGGGGTTGCTAATAGGTTCGTGTGGTCTGTTCGCGTCAAGATCTCTCTGTTGTATGTTGGCGAATAGAAATGACGACAAAGACATTTCTGTAATAAAAAAATTACATTAATTTCCTAAAAAATGAACACAATATGAAGGTCTCAGTAAGTCGATGTTAAGGGCACGATAATATCAAAGATATCGAGTTGGAACAAAAACGTTTCAGGTTAGGGAGTTAAATTATCTAAAAGTCGCAAGTTAATAATTCAGTTTGCGATCTTATTAGGATTCAGCTACACTGACCGTGTTTAGGGCTTTAAAAATAATTTATAATATTTATTTTAAAGGAATGTGTACTTGTTCAAAGATTAACAATCAAACTGATTAAACAATATTTGCTCAAAAACGAAGGGCAACAATAAAAGGCTAATATTCCTTAACGGCAAAACCTCTAAAGAATTCTTAAAAACGTATATGACGTTTTATTAACCAACTTTTTGTATCATAATATAAGTTTTACTTTTTTTTTTTTTTTATTTGGAAAAACCTTTAAAGCTTCACAAAATAAGTAAATAACACTTTTAGATGTTTCCAGTATATCTACAACATTACAACGCTTGAGAGTTTTTTGTTAAAACTTTTAAAGGTGATTACATCGAAGTTGTGCACAGCCGCCAGGTAACAGTATGCAGAGGCTGGGGCGTGAGAGACATACTGAGAAATATTAAATGGATCCAGGATTAGAGTAACATACCTGTCACGACTGCACTCAAACCCGGAATCATGGGACCACAGAAACTTACCAGCCAAAATTTATCCCTAACCATGAAAATTTACTAAAAATATTCATAAAAATTTTATTGTAAATAAATTTAAAATAAATTGTTAAAGGTTTGGGAAAATCTTACAGCCCATTACCTAGATTTTAACACTTATTTACTGTAAAAACTTTAGAATACGGGTATTGAGAAAAAATATGGAACTCTTGTTTTCTTATTTATTTGTTTTGCCCATTGTGTTAAATCATACACAGTGATGTATCACTGGTATTTGTTAGGACTTAAGTCATAAAATGTGAAGCTTAAACAACGATTTACCATTTAAGCCTTTAAAAAACATTATAAATTCTGTCTCATTGCATTATTCCTGAATAATAAATGAAACTATATCATTTCAACAGAGAATGTTCTTTATTGTAAATTAGAAATTTTAAGAAGACGATACAAAAAACGCAAATGATATGGGAAAATGGTCCAGATTTGACATGTGATAAATTCGGAATTACCAGGTGATTTTTTAAATTTAATTATTCAAAATTAAGATACAAGCAGGTTAATCAAGATCAGGAAAACTAATTTTTGATTAACAGATATTTTTTTCATAAACCAACGTCTGGTAATTTTAATTAGATTAAGTTGATCATATCTCATCTTTGCATAGTAGAATAGTATTTCAAAACATTCTGTTATAACTCAATATCTAATAAGTTACATAAAGTGATTTCAATGTTCTTAATTTTTATTTATATCTTTCCATAGATTTGCTTATAAAAAATGAAAATTACAATTTTATCTATTAAAAACGTAAAAGAAAATTTGTCTTACCTCATTCATCTTCAATATCCTTTTTTACGCTGGCATAAAATATCTGAGCTGCATAAAATTTGATAATATTGAGTGAAATATTTTGTTATACGAATAATTTGTATGTTGTTAGTTTATTTATTTTGTGTATTGTAAGAAGTTCAGTGTTATAAATTGAGTCATGTCAAGTATTTTCAGTTAGTGTTTGTGTTCACATGTGTTTTTTTTTCTATTCAGGGTCAAATAATGAAAAGCAAACTGGAGGTATCCTTTCACACTTCCCGAGATCAAAATATTCCAGTTTTCAAAGATGTTTTTCATATCTTTTATCTGATGACTAAATACCTATAGTTGACTTACATATCCCATGAACCAAGGAAATAAATGAAAGCATACGTATTTTATCATAAATATTTTGTTAAATTTACATAATTTATCTGTTAGTATCATTAGAAGATTAAGAATAATTGTATAGAGTAAACTCCTGACAAAAAAAAAAAGATGAAAAACAAGTTTTCTTTTTTAAAATCCACCTTGTTTGAAAAATAAATATTTTGTAAGATGCTTTTTAGTACCGATCGAGAAAATAAGCCAGGAGAAGACAGGATTAACTTTAGCATCTCATGTATGTAGCCCTTATCTGCGGTGAGATAAAAAGTTTTCTTTGTGGCAAAGGAAATAAGTAAAGCTTAGAACAGTCATTAGGAATTATCATTTCCAAAAATAATGAAAAGTAGAGATGAGCTCCTTGAGGCTGGAAAGTAGTCTTCATAGACTCCCGATATTTTATATTATCAGTTTCATATGCGTAATACCGTTTTGAAAGTATACAGTTACTTTATCGTCGTATAGTCTAAGCTCTAAAAAAGCTAAAAGCTACAAGTCATTTGCAAGCATTTTTCAATGTCAACAGTTATCTTTTCTTTTAATTCACCAAAAAGCAAAATGAGTGATTTTTTCAATCTTTAATTTTAAAACTGAAAATATTCCTTACGTTAAGCTAAATCTCGGAGTAAAAGATAGATAAGTGCCCCTGTTAGGCTGAAAAAATAGAAATAAAAAAAAGATTTCATGAAAACTATGGCAAGATGATAATTTTTTACTAGAAAATTTATGTTTGATATAGTAATCAAAATGTTATCGGTTTGTGCATTAGGCCGAAACGTTAGCAGATTTATTACAAATAAAGTAAAATTAGGGTAACGATTTCAAAAATTAAAAACGATAAAAGATCAAGAAATCATGTAATACATGAGTACATAAAGAAAAAATATCGAAAACTATAAATCTTTATTAGAGATGAGAGATGGTCAACTGTTCTTCAATTACGATAGGTTAAATAATAGGTCAGGATTTTCAGTTACAATGATATTTATTATGGTAAGCCAACGTTTCGATCCAACTTGTGGATCTTAATCAGGGCTAAAATAAAACAAATATATGAGTATCTATGCTAGAGGGTGACAATATATGGATACATTACAGAACTGGTAATAATATAAAAGATGGTGTATACATGAATATTAAAATAAGGGGCTGGTTAACAAGATAAAATAGAATCTGATATTTACCTACTGAGTCCAGGTGGATACTAAGACTAAAGGTAAAAATAAGGTGAGAGGTAGGGTAGGGGGTTAGTTTGCCGACTTCAAAGGTTTCTGGCGGGGAAATCCAACGCTTTTGAAGTGAAGGCACATGACAACTGAGTGAACAAAAATATTTAAAAACTAACAAAATATATGGTACTGTATACAAATAGTTGTGTCTGGACTGAATAATAACATAAAAATGAGATAATACATAATGTAACAATGCATACAAATTTGGAAAATATACAGAAAGAAGCATACAATACAAAAAATAATAATAGTACAAGAGGTACAGAGATAATTGCAGGTACCTATGAAATCAAAACTAGGATTTGAGGATGCGGAAGATGTTAGAATAAGTGGATGAAATTATCTCTTTATCTGTTTTGTGATTTACCGGGTTATTTGTTTCTAGATGGATGAAAATGGATTCTGAGAGGAGACGTTTGTCGTGGTTAGATACAGTTGCTAATATGGAGGGGTTCTCAAAGTCGAAGGAATGGTTGTGGGCAATGGCATGTTTTGCTAATTTTTAATTTTTAATTTAAGTTTTTTTAGCCCTGATGAAGATCCACAAGTTGGATCGAAACGTTGGCTTACCATAATAAATATCATTGTAACTGAAAATCCTGACCATCATTTAACCTATAAATCTTTATATATAAATAAAAATCTCCGTCGATGTTTGTCGTGGGTAAAATCAGAAACTACTCAACCGATCTTTATAAAATTTGACTCATTGTGTGTAATTTTGTCCAACTTAAAGATAGGATGGTTTTTATCTCGATTATCAGCCTTAATATTTCTTCTTTTTTTTCAAATTAAGTGCTTATTTTACTACGATTGAAATTATTTGTAAGTTCTATAAATTTCCAACAGATGGCGGTGTAAGTTGATTTATCGACACAACACTTCATTTTCTTTCGATATTTAGGGAGAGTAAGCATCCAGTAGTCAAATCTATTTTTTGCGGCTTGGACTGGGGAAATCCGTGTTTTTCCAATGGGCAATTATGTATCGCCTTTTCACCTGTGGGAAAAAGATCGAATCTATTTGTTTTAGCAAAAGACAGGTTAACCAAAAATATGATTTTGGTTAATCTATTAGCAATACAAAAATAAACATTATGAATTCTAATAATAAAGAAAAATGTAAATTTTTATTATAAAAAAACATTTTATAAAAAAATATTAAAACGACTTCGAAACCTAGGAACCAGTAAAAATAAATTCACTGAAAAGTATGAAATAATTACCTTCTGATTTTTATGAATACACAGCAAAATTGAAAATGGTATAAAAAGTGGAAAAGTGCAATAAGACGAATAATTTTATTTTGATTTGTACAAATACACACTAATTGTCAATAAAAATTATTAAATTTAAATATTAAATACTATGTTCAATACAACACAATCTTTTCGGAGGCGGCGCAAAATAGAAATAACATGTTACTGATACAATTCCATTAGTAGGCATTGAAATCAATAGCTGGGAAGAGAAGATCCATTAGGAAGATTTTAATAATGTCTAGTGTTAAAAATTTTAAATTTTGCTCCGCCTCCGAAAAGATTGTGTTGTATTGCACATAGTATTTAATATTTTAATTTAATAATTTTTATTAACAATAAGTATGTATTTGTACAAATCAAAATAAAATTATTCGTCTTATTGCATTTTTCCTCTTTTTGTACTAACTATTGTACAACTCTTCAGATAAAGTCACATAAAAAAAAAAGAAAAAAAAAAAGGCATCAATAAAGAAATAAAATAAAAGACCTATCTCTAGAGAAAAACAAAAAATTACACCTTACAAATTATTCGTCTTATTGCACTTTTCCACTTTTTATACCATTTTCAATTTTGCTGTGTATTCATAAAAATCAGAAGGTAATTATTTCATACTTTTCAGTGAATTTATTTTTACTGGTTCCTAGGTTTCGAAGTCGGTTTAATATTTTTTTATAAAATGTTTTTTATTTCACAATTTTTAGTTGGAGAAGATAACAAATGTAGAAAACCGTACGTTGGTTTAAAAATTTCGTTGGTAATTGGTCGTTATATATGTCATGTCATATATGCCATATGTTTTTCCAATAAGTAAACAATTTGAGCCATAATTAAATAATTATTTTCATGTTTTTTCCCGATAACTTCTTAAATAAATTAGGAACCCCAAAAAGGTTTAAATGGGACCAACTTGGGAAAATACTCTACAAGATGCAAAAGGTTTCGTTCCAATTGGTCCACCCATCTCTGAGTAATCGGTGAACATACATAGAAAATAAAGAAAAAATCTGTAAGATCATATGGTTTTTTCACATGGTTTGAGCACTTTTCATAACCTGTTTCAGGCAGAACAATGTGTTATATTCTGAATTTAGTTAATATGTATTATGACAAAAGATTAATTCGGTACATTTTCGCTGTCTATTGTGATTGTAGTAAGCCTTATTCCAATCATATTCTTTATTAGTTCCTTTTCCATTTTACATTAAAAAATTAAACCCTTCTAAGTTCTTCACCAAACAATTTTAAATTTGGCCAAAATTTCTATTTTAAATCCCGTTGGTTTTTAGATTAATTGAAACGTTTTTATGTTTATCAGTGAATTTATATTCGACTGCATTCTGAATTCAACATTAGGTATAGCTACTGAGCCACAGCAAGGCGTGATAGGGTCTGCTAGTCAAAATTATAATTGAAACATATTATTAAAATAAGCAATCTACAGCTGAATTAACCTCCGTTACTCTAACAGAAGAGTGTTTGTTTTTTTGTTTTACGTCCCTTTATGCCACTAAGGTTAATGGGACGATGCTACAGTGGGAGTCCTAAATTTTGCCGATCCAGGTATAATTAGGATAGGGATCTTTAGCGAGTACCTGACATCTTATAGGCTCCATTTTATGTCCTATCCGAGGGACGGCATAGCAAAGGATTTTTTACTCCCTTTAAAAAATCCTAGGGCCACCTCGGGACGCGAACCCGCGACCTTTATTATTTTAGGTTTCTATACTAACCACTACAACTCATGTGACCCCGAGTTCGGTTTTAATAATTGTTGTTTTGTTCATGATATAGCTTATATTTGTATAATCGCTTCCCGTTAGAAACGCTAGTTTGGCTCTTCGACTTATCAAATTTAGAATCGAAAGAATGGTAAGGGGCATGCGCAGTTATTATTCCGCGGCTAGTAGTTATGAATGTCCATTTCGGTCCATATTTTTTTTAATCAAGAATTTTGAATATATATATCCTAATATTAGTAAATATATCCGCATAATAGTAAATGTGGTGTGGTGAACGTGCATATTTATAGCTATATCCAATTGTTCCGGGTACTTATAAAAAGAAGTAAAAAAAAAACATCTCTTAAAAACAACAAATTAATCATAAAGACTCCACATGTAATTACAATTTTCTATAGTGTGAACTCTGCATTCCTTCACGGCATGATCCCCTACTGCGGCGTTCAGGAACGCCCAATCATTATCACCTGGCTTATATCCAGACTGTTTTGCAAATCGTAGGTTGCAGAACTTTGTGTGAACGTGCCCCAACACTCGAGGATGGAAGAGCTTAGTTTTTCTTGGCACACTTTACATGCAGCTATCTGACTTTAACTAACTTTTTTTATAGGGCCTACTCAACTGTAACACATTCATTGTGTCATTTGATTCTACCTGCTTCTTATTATATATAAATATATTTATATATTTCTTTTTGGTGTTTTCCCTAAATTTGCTTGTATGTGGGTCATTTTCCCATAAAGGGCACATCCCGAATTCACATTTCAGAAATCTTAAAGTTGAAAATTAAGTGTGCGATTAAACCTTAAAAAAGAAAGCCTATTGCTATGATCAAGACATATGAATTTTTCTAAGGTAAAAACATACAATATTTTATTCAAAAATTGAATGGTTTGCTATGTCAAATATGATGCTAGGTCATTGACTTGTAACTTACTCTCTTTATTATGTAGAAAACAATACACAATTTTTGCAACAAAATATTTTCTACCTCTTTAACCCAACTAAATCGCAAAGCAGGATTGATAGCTTTTGGGGATTTTTTTAACCGCTATATTTTTTTTAACGCGTGGGAAGTCTGAATTCTCTCCGAACATCGAACGGCCCTTTCTTGAAAAATTTCACAAGCATCATACGCTAGCATAATGTTAACACTTTCTGATATAGGATTTAATTATGTGTATGTTTTATTTTCAAAATAAATATAATTCTACACATCTCATTAAGGTAACTTGATGCACAACAACGCATGACTTGAAATATTAAGAAAGCGTTGATGATTTGTTGTTTGTTTAATACAACTTTATGCCACTTAGGCAATCGGATGCTGCTGCAGTGGAAGTCCTATCTTATAGGTTCGAGACTTCCATTTTAGTTCCTATCCGAGGGATGGCATAGCCAGGAGAAGAAAGCGTTGTAGTAAAAGGCATAGGAACAACATAGTTTGATTCTCGGAGTTCAAATTATTATGGGCACTTTATCAATGCAGCTTTTAAAATTGATTCATCATATTCACAGGTGAACAGAACATTTTTATAAGTGTTAATTTGTTGAATCATTTTTTCAAAAAGTAACTGTAAGAAGATGTAAAATGTCCATACAGTAAATGATCCACGAAAATTTTAACTTAAATCAAAATTGGTTACATTAAAATAATTAGTAATAACTATTTCTGAATTTTGTTCCCTTATTTCCGCGTCAGCCACTTTCGATGGTAGCACTCCGGTGATTTGTTTCCTTAGAAATCGTCGACCAGAAATAAGCTCAGAGAGGAAGTGGTTGCTGACTGAAATCGTCTGCGTGTAGGTCACACACGGCTGACCCGTGGCTACTTCATGACCAGCGATCTCGCAAATTAATGACAGACCTTAAAAACTTTGTTTACAAATTGTAGAGAATATTTTCTTAATAACTTAATATAATTTCAAAAATATATTATATATCAGGAATTTCGGTCAAAAAACGTTTTCTTTCTTTTAACAGCCTTCGCTCCAACCCACACATGAGGGTCTTCTTCAAAGGCACACAAGGTCGCGGGTTTGCTTCCCGGCAGGTGATCCTAGGATTTTTAAGGGAATAAAAAATCATTGCCTTTGCAGTCTTTCGTATGAGATGCAAATTAATCGCGAGCCTGTGCAATGTCAGATACTCCTTTAAGATCCCGATCTTAATTATACCTGGAAAGGCACTTTAGGAATTCAACAGTAGCATCGTCCGTTAAGTCATAGCAGAATAAAGTGACGCCAAATAAATAAACAAACAAACAGATAGAAAGAGAAACTGTAGGTATAATCATTAGTATGAATAAGTAACTGATTATCGTGATAGAATAAAACCTGATATATGCCTGAGTTATGGAGGGGGTTACACAGAGACTGAGATAAGCTTATAAGCTGCGGTAAGAGGTGGTTTGGGTTTGACATCTACACTAATTATAAAATTAAGTTAACTCAATAAGTTTATTCAAAAAAATAGGGAAAGAATAGGTTATATAACATCTAACAATATTTTAGAATTGTTATTGTAAATATGAGGTTCGGTAATGATATGGCTAGAAACTATTTCTATGATGTTACAGCTATTTCTCAAATGTATTGTAAGGTAACAGAATGTAAAAGTACATGTAAAATAGAGGTAATATAAAAAAGAAACAGTTTTTGATTTGTTCCTTAGAGATTAAAAAACATTTTATAAAAAAAATTAAACCGACTTCGAAAACTAGGAACCAGTAAAAATAAATGCACTGAAAAGGATGAAATAATTACCTTCTGATTTTTATGAATACGCAGCAAAATTGAAAATCGTATGAAAAGCGGGAAAATGCATTAAACCGGATAATTTTATTTTGATTAGTACGAATACATACCAACTGTTAATAAAAATTATTAAATTAAAATATTAAATACCATGTTCAATACTTAACAATCTTTTCGGAGGCGGCGCAAAATAGAAAATCTATAGAGAATTTTAAGATTTTCCTAATTTTTAATGTTAATTTTAAATTTTGCGCCGCCTCCGAAAAGATTGTTAAGTATTGAACGTTGTATTTAATATTTTAATCTAATAATTTTTATTAACAGTTGGTATGTATTCGTACTAATCAAAATAAAATTATCCGTTTTAATGCATTTTCCCGCTTTTCATACGATTTTCAATTTTGCTGCGTATTCATAAAAATCAGAAGGTAATTATTTCATCCTTTTCAGTGCATTTATTTTTACTGGTTCCTAGTTTTCGAAGTCGGTTTAATTTTTTTTTATAAAATGTTTTTTATTTTATACTTTTAAGTGGCGGAAGATAATTTCTAATATAAGGCGGAAGGAAGCAATGCGTTGATTTCTAAATCAAATTCTGTTTGCTTTTTTTTATACAGATTTTAAGTGCATTTTGAACTGATCTCGAGTTTTTGAAGTGTTTTTTTTTATTTATTTTTTTTTTTTTGGTATCCCTCTTTAGATACTACAAGTGAGTTTGGTTCATTAGTTGGTTGTTCTATCCATGGTGGGAAGGACGAGATCTATTCTGTGGGTCCCTCGCGAAATAAAAGTCAGCCCAACCAGGTAACGCTATACCACGTTTGTATATCCCGGGTCTTTATATTATAATTAGATCAATTTTAATCAACTTTGTATTATAATAGTCACATTATCAATTTTATGAATATACACAGAAAATTGAAATCGTTTGCGTTAGGTGCAGTACACACCTTTCAACACCCTGTCTACTTTGATTTTTTGTAAAGACCAATGTTGCATCGGGAAGACACATAAAACTTTTTTTCCACAATGACAATCTTTTTCCTTTGCGGAATATTGTCTTCGGTACTTGTTTATTACATACATACATCTGTGTTCCGAGAGGAGGTGTTCAGTTTTGCTAGGCTGTAACCTGAATCCGGCAACTTCCAAGATGTCGTAGGTATAGGAACAGTTGGGATTTTGGCCGTTTTTCGACCAATTTTATTGGTAATTTTCCAGGAGCAGGGTCGAAACAACAATAACTTTGCCGGAACCATAAAGAAGTGTTTCATTTTTCAGAAAACGATACCGATATTCTACTGATATTATATACTTTTATTAAAATCTATTGTTGAAAATTTATTTATGGTTATGTATAAGGTTTGTTCCAACAAGCACTTACACTATGTCAATAACTAACACACTTCACATGTTCTCCCCCACTCTTTTAATTCTGAATTTGATTGGTTTGTTTTCCTAACCGATTCATCGACCATTAAAACATTATTGAGCATTGCTTGAAATCAACCAATCAAATTTTAGATAAAAAAAGCGGGGATAGTACATGATCAGTTTGTTATTTATCAACGTGTTTTAATAGTTTGTTGGAGCATACCTTATGATATATCCTTATATATATAAAAATCTCGTGTCCCGATGTTTGTCTCTCTATTTCTCAGAAACTACTCAACCGATTTTAATGAAATTTGGCTCAATGTATATAGTTTTGGCCAACTTACCGGACCGGATAGTTTTTAACTTGATTAGTGATCAAAATAATTCTTATATAGCGAATTATTGCAAATACAGTAGGTCGTGTTTCGATTTATTAACATGGCGTCATATGTCGATTTCATAATGTTTATGTTTATAAGCATGCTATTGTAATACAGGTTATCATTATTATAGTTTTGTATTGCGTTATGTGAGTGCAGTTATTTTTCCTATATTATTATTTTCCACAGACAAATAGTAATACAAATTTGTATTTATTGTTAATTTTCATTAAAGAATAAATAAATCAAGAAAAGGTTACAATAAATACTCGAATGTGTAGGTACTTTTTCTTCCTTTTCCTTTTTTATTTGTATTTAAATTAAATTACTAGCTAAGCGCTGAAACGCTTTGCTGGGCCCACCCTGATATCAACTTTTAGTATAGTAAATGCATTTTAATAATTTAAATTAGGCTATTATTTGAAATAATACTCTATAAATGTTGTAACAGCACCTATTGTCATAGGTGTTACCTAATAGAAGCCTGACTTGGGGAGTCAGTGTTGCCAAAAATTAGTGAAAATTAGTCAATTGGCTACTCTGCGGGTAACCAGTCGTAAAAACTCCCTCCCAAAAAGGGTGTGTTTTGATTAGGTGTTGTGGGATACTTTGTGATTTGCTAAAGAATTGCATAATTAAGACTTTAATATTATATTTTCAGTTAATTTATTTAACAGAAGTTTCTTTATTTTCATTATTCGTTTTGTTATTATTATTTCAATACAGTGTTTTTTTATTTTACCAAACCTTTTTATCATTTTTATCCCGAGATCTAAAATGTAAAATTTAAAAAATGTCAGTGAAGATTTGTAATTCCTCCTTTATCAACAATAATTTAAAGTTGAGAAAATTTAATCCCAATCGAATAGAGGCTGTTACTTCCTAAGTTGTAATTATCTTTAAATGTAAAATTTAAGAAATGTTAGCGAAGATTTTAATCCTTTCTTTAATTTAAAGTAGGCTATTATTGGGAATGATATTTACTTATCTTTAAATGATTGAGGATTAAGAAAGGATTACAAATCGCGGCATTTTTTAAATTTTACATTTAATGATTAATTATTACACCTCTACTGAACAGGAATAATTGTTATTTGGGTAACCTCAAGTTTCAGATTTATCCGCCATAAATATGAGAGTACTACTGCAAAATAATCCATCGGCAGATATATTTTTTAAACAATTGCTCTATATTGGAAACGGTGAAATAGAGCTAGCTGTATCGAAATTCATAATTTATCAAATTACCAGAAAATTTCTGAACTGTTGTAGAGACGAAAAATGAACTGTCTACGAAATATAAAGTGTCGTTCCTGATATTTTAAACAATTATTCGGACTATAAGTGGCTGGGTAGTCGTGCTATTTTGGCAGCAAAAAATGTTGATTTCGATGAAATAAACTTCCAAAATCAATTGACAATGTTCTAGATGTAAACGAAGCCGTAAATTTCCCATCTGAATTTTTTAATTCCCTGGATATACACCCAAACAATCTCCAGTTGAATATTGGCTCACCGATCATTCTTCTTCGTAACTTAAATCCACCTCAATTGTGCAACGGTACACGTTTGGTCATTAAAAGGATCACAGGAAATGTTATTGAAGGAAAAATGTTACCTGGAAGGTTTACAGGAGATATCGCCCTGTTGCCACCTATTCCCTAGGAACCGACAGAATTTTCAATAAAATTTAAAAGGCTTCAATATCCTATTCGTTTGGCTTTTGCCATGACCATAAACAAATCCCAAGGGCAAACAATATCCACTTGGACTTTGAAAATCCGTGTTTTTCCCTTGGGCAATGGCATAACTCACGTGGGAAATGGGTATCGCCTGCTCACGTGTGTGGAAACCATCAAATCTTTGGTTTGTGTTAAAACAAAAAAACAGGTTAACCCAAAACATTTTGAACAAATTAGTACTTGAATAAATAAAAATTCTTAATTGTATTATGTAAATACCTCTTTAAGAAGAGATTTATTATCACTCAAATATATTTCTAAATTAAAAGCTTCAACACACCACCCTCCTACCGAACACTTATTAGCCGAAGAGTTGGGAAATCGAGGTCTCAAAGAAATTGAGAAAAACGCCTATCCAAAGGACATATATGACGCGTTAACCAAGATTGGCATGACCCTGAGCAAAATTAAACCCGTTGTTAAACTAACAATACCAAGTTGAAGTAGTGTTAGGCCAATAATCAATAGATCAATGGATGAGGTTATCAAAACTTACTTCAGTCATCCTTTTTAAAATTAGTGGAAAAATATAGCCATTTCGAGTTAGTTTATACTGATCCATAAAAAAAGGGCGATAGTGTTGGCAGCTCTGTGAGTCGTAAACTCAACCAGCTCCTTTTTAATCAAACTACATTGATGTATGAGATGTAAAAAATAAAAACTTTAACTTTCCTATATTCTTTACCAAATACTTTTAAATGGTGTAATGCTCTATTCTCAATCACGTTGGATTTCGATTAGCTTTAAGGTTTTCATCTTAATCAATGAATATTGGTATTACTGTATTTGTTTAAAAATGTTAGGATATAATTACTGAGCCACAGCAACGCGTGGCCGGGTCTGCTAGTATGCCATATGTTTTTCAAATAAGTAAATATTTTGAGCGATAATTAAATAATTATTTTCACATTTTCTCCCAATAACTTGTTTAATAAATTAAGAACCCAAAAAGGTTTTAATGGGACCACATTGGAAAAATACTCTACAAGATGCAAAAGGTTTCGTTCCAATTGGTCCACCCATCTCGGAGTAATCGGTGGACATACATAGAAAAAAAAAAAAAAAAAGGCACATACGTATCGAATTGAGTAACCTCCTCTTAAGTCGGTTAAAAAAAAAAGAAATCGTAACATTGAAATGTAGGCTGTTAAAATATAGTAAATGTTTTTTGACTAAAATTTATGACTGTTAATCGTGCCATAAGGATTTTAAAGAAAACAATCATTTATCTTCTACAAAGTGTACATTTAATTTTAGCCTTAAGCAAAAAAAAAAAAAAATAGAATAAAAAAATAAATAAATAGAACTTCATTTTGTTGTAATTACTTTATTTTCTATGTTATTATCTACATTTAAAACCCTCTCAATCATTCTGTTAGGAATTATAATGACTTCAAAGCCTTTTTAATGGCCCATATTTAGCTGATAGGAAATCCGTCTTCTACTACTTAAATGGAGAGTTTTTAGAATTCGCCTTAGATATAATACATTGTTAAACTTCATTTCTAGTCCCATACTTCGGGTGTGGCTTCGAAGACGACATTCCCTGAGGAGGGAAGACGCAGGGTCAGGAATTTATAGCGGGGTGAGAGGCTAAGGTCAGGAAGGGTCGGAGAAAGCGGGCAGAACTCTCTTCACTTGGCAATGCCTCTACTCTATTACCTAATCTCCCGCATCATGGCTCTCCGGGATTACGCATACCTTTGGCGTCTCTACTCCTCAGCCCTCCCTGTCCGGGAACCCTCGGTATTGGAAGCGAGAATACGGGAGCAAACGGATGGAGAAGGCATCGAAGGCAAAGGGATGGTACATCGAGCTACAGTGTTTAGGAGCGAGGGTCATAGTAACAAAGCTGCATAGCAGACTTTTTTTTTTTTACTCATAGACCTCCTTGCTATAGTTTTTGATTTTGAGAAGACCGCCACATAAGCTAGTACTGAAGTTTTGCAAATTCATACATTATTTAAGACTTTGAAATACGTCTTTAATTTATTTTTAAACTAACCAAACCAGTTCAATTGCGCAGTTTAACTGAATGTCGTGGCTTTATTGAATGCGTTCAAACTCACGGATAGTCACGGTAACATTGACCATGGTCAAATCTCGATATAAATATCCCTGAGACAACTGAGGTTCTTCATATTATTGTAATGAAATAGTTTTCGCCTTTAATTTGTTATTATAAGTCGAAAAAATAAGTCAAAAATATATTAGGGGAGAGCGGGCTTGGTTGGCAACAGTTTTCACTTTTTTGATTGTTGAGTCGTTCCTGTTAATATAATCCCAATGGGGCTGATACCACTGTAAACTCCAAGTATTAGAGTACTTCAAGTATTTTTTTCAAAACATAATATTTAATACTAAGATCATAGAAAATTGAAGAATTCGTCAATTCAGAATATGCCAATTAACCCCCTATGTGGGGCAGGTTGGCCTAGAACGTGGGGTTGTTTAGCCATCTCATTCAAGTACTGCCTGACACATATTATTGTTATTAAAAGCTGCACTATAATGGTATAATAATTTTGAAACGGTTTTTAACAGCTTTTAAGGGAAAATAGAATGACAATAGAAGAAGATAGAAGTTTAGACTGTCGTCACTTTTTGCATAAAAAAAATTGTTCTCATCTTCCTCGCTGGAACTAAAGACAATTGGTAGTTTCACCTTTGATTATGTTTACCTTGCTTTTGTGAATTGCTACTGCGCCAAAAAAAAAGTTGAAGAGAGACAACTAACCCCACAGGAGAAATCATATGAAAGATGAATGCCAGGACAGGGGAGAACAATCAAACAAGAAACTGGTTAGTCGAAAGGTTAGGTTTTTCAAAGGAGTTTGGGGCTATGTGAACAGAATCGGAGTCAAATGTTTTTCCATGCCTTTAAACCAACTTTACTGAAAATATAAAAATTTACTTACATGTTGTAAAATCAATCAATGAAGCACACTCTTATCTAAACTGTTAGCATCGGATTGAAAACTCAGGACAAGACTCCCGAGGTCGAGCGGGTCACATGGTGCAATGGTGGGGCCTTCACAATAGGTGTGACGGAAACTATAAGCCAGTGGCCAACCTACCCCCTATGCCAACCAACCCCGCTCTCCCCTAAACATATGAGGTGAAAATATTTTAACGTGAAAAAAAAAACATATGATTTTAAATATTTCTAGACTTGTTGGAACTGTTGGAACATACTGTCCTAGTACATTTTTGTGACTACGATGTTCGAGTACTGACTACGATGTACCATCTACGTTGGCCTAGTACCTTTCAGACAGTTCTTCTTCAGACTAAATATAAGGAGCGATGGAAAAAAGAGTTAGTCTTGTTCTGAAGCTCAAGTCATTTAGTTATTTTCGTTTTACTGTGTAGTTACAAAGTGATATTTTTTGTAACATGTTTAATTATTTGTGTTTCCATTGTTTGAGTGGCATTGTAAATTATTTTTTTTTTTTTTTTAATAAAAATTGGTTAATCCATATGAGTTTTACAATATATCAAAGCATATCTGATTCGAACTGAAGAAAAACTATTGGTAACATGAGTTTTTCCCTGAGCTTTGTTATATGACGCCAGGGAAAATTCTGATATGTAAAGGCGCCGGAACTCGAAAAAGTTTGGAATCCTCTGTTGTATACATTATATTTAGTAGGTACTATATAGTTCGGTGTAGTAAAGTACATGTTTCGTTTTGTCTAGGACATATATTGCGGTGCTACTCTGAATACACAACAGTTTTGAATAAAGTTGCTAAAACAAGTTTATTCAACCCTTTAGCATAAGATGAGTAGCCTGTAAGCTTTCCACGCGAACACTAATCAAGAAATCTGTCTGTGCATGTTGATTATTCCATCCACGGAATGAAAAAATCTGGTGCGTGCTCGCAACACACAACTTTCACTTACTAACTTACTTAGATTAGAAATTAATGCGTTTTGTTAATTGCCACTTCTCAAATGAACAGTACAGCTTTAATTATGAACAATGGTCTGTCATCAAAGGCGTACTCCGCATGCGTGGGCTCAACGAGTTTTATGAGTTGACTGAATGTTTTTCTTTTTTTCTCCTCTTTATGTTTTCTTTATTTTTATCATATCTCATATTTAGCCATTTCTTATTTTTAGGCGTAACGAGAGAAAGTTAATTTCTCCATGTCAACAAAGGTACTTTATAAGAAAGAAACAAACAAACAAAAAAGCCCCTCCCCCCAAAAAAAAAAAACCCCTCAGAACATTTTAATAATGATAAAGCTTACCTGATATTAAAGAAAACCTAATTTTCATTAAACATGACGAATTTGATAAAAATCGTTAAAGTCGTTTTTGAGATAATCGAAAAAAAGGTAAAAATTGGAAAAAAGGCATGAAATAAAGTGCCCCCTCAGTTGGACCAATTTTGATGAAATGTTGGCTTTTACATATTTGGTATATACATACATCAAATACCCAGTTTCTTCAAAATCGTTAAAGCCGTTTTTCAGTAAATAAGAAATATGTACACGTGAAATTGGTACAAAATGTAATAAGTAAAGTCCCCCTTCCGGTTGATCAATTTTAATGGAATTATTACAGTAGTATCTCGGGCATATACATACATCATATACCTAGTTTGATCAAAATCGTTAATGCCGTTTTTGAGTAAATAAAAAAAACAGGTGAAAATGATACAAAATTTATTAAGTAAAGTCCCCCCTCCGGTTAATCAATTTTGATGAAATTTTTACAGTCATATCTCGGGCATATATATAGATCAAATACTTAGTTTAATCAAAATCGTTAGAGCCGTTTTTGAGAAAATCGAAAAAAACGTAAAAAGTTATTAAATAAAGTACCCCCTCCCTTGGAGCAATTTTGATGAAATTTTTGCTGTCACATCGCGGGCATATACCTACACTAAATACCCAATTTTAGGTTCCCACGGTTAATAGTTTTTGAGCTAGTCTGTTCACACACACACACACACACACACACACACACAGACACACACACACACACACAGACCATTTCGCGAGACTTGGTTATTTCGACTCAGGGGGTCCCAAAACGTGTATTTCCGTTGAAAACCGGAAGTCGAAATTTTTCACGATCGCAATACTTCCACTTACTGTATATTTCATATATAGGTAAGTGAAAGTAAAATTGAAAAACCGAACTACCTGAAGACGTCATCTTGAAGAAATCGGATACACACACCCTCCCTCAGCTTGTTTCTAATAAAAATTTCTGGAACACTTCAATTCTTTCAATAACTGCAACTTTCAATGAAAATAAAATAAAAATACAAATATTAGTGAAGTGGAAATGGTTGGAAGGTGCGGTCAAGATAAATAAAATCATACTTAGATTAATCCATAAGATCCATTAACAATCCTGTTCTATAGGTAGTAAATGGCTTGATTCAGACTTGGAAAATATGATAACATGAATAATTACATTTTAAAAATTTTCTATATTTATGTAACTCATAATATAAGTTTAACCACTCAGTATTGTCAATAACAACAACGTTTTATAGAAACACAAATATGTTTAAAACTACCTTAAGTAAATTACTAGTTTTCTCAGCAATTGGATATAGCCATATGCATTACACTGTGATCTGAAACTCTAAACCTTAATGAAGATATAAAAACTTTTTAAGTCTACCTTAATCAGCCCAACTTAAGGCACAGAAATTCAATAATAGAATTGCATGGATTATACTTAATAATAAAAGAATAAAAAGTATGTAGACGACATGAGTGCGAAATTTTATAATAATATACATTGTTATGCATATAACCACATAAATGCATATGTATATAACCAATATATAAAATATTCACCATGTATAGTGGGAGTGAATATGTGTAATAGTTCATCTGAAACAAATATTGTATCCCCTATTATCTAATAGCTATTTACTAAAATGAAAAGAAGAAAAAAAGACTCATAAAATATTTGATATAATGAAATGACATAACATTAGGGAAAATGTTAAATTGAAACAGGATTTTGGAGAGCTATGTTCCCTAAACGAAAGGTCTGGATTACGGGGTCGTGGGCAACGTGCTCATCAAGTCGTGTCTTTGAAAATGTCTCCATTCCTTATTTTCGCTTCCTCTTTCTTATCACTAAGAGACATGTACCTTACTTAGATTGTCCCATTAGATTCATGTAATTCCTACATCCAAGGAGTGGGAAATCAACTTCCACAAAGTTGAAGTTCTTCTTAAGAAGAAGAAATAAAAGTATTATTATATACTGGCAGGAATAGAGGAAATGAAACTTTTTATAGGTAATAGCTGATTTCTATTTAGAGGGATTGGAAGGATTGTGTTGTCTTCAAGTTATTAAGCTGTCCTTATGTATGGATACACGACAGGTATATATTTACCACCAGAAAAAAGTCTTTTTTTGGAGACACATTTTCTAAATCGTTTATATCCTACAAATCAATTTTTTTTTATTTATATCTTAGAAATTAATTAAAGGCCGAAATTTTACTTCATGAAATAGAATATGATAGAAATATATTCGGAATAAAGCAATTCAACGTAAAATAAAAATTTACAAAATGTTCAAAAATATATTAAAATTACAAGAACCATTAAAAGGAAATATTATCATGAGCCTTTTTATCAAAGTATCACGATTAACGAAAACAATAAAAACATATGGCTTAGAATCATTGGAACCAACTAACAGTTGAAACAAAATTTCAAAGTCACAAAGATGTCATAGCACATGTTTGTGACTACGATGTTCGAGTAACATCTACGCCAGCCGAGGAGGTCCTAGACTGTTCTCCTTAGGACTATATATAAGGAGCGATGGACTGGAGAGTTAGTCTTAGTTCTGAAGCTCAAGTGATATGGTTATTTTCTGAATTACAAAGTGATAATTTTTGTAACCTGTTTGAATATTTGTATTCTCATAATTTGTGTGGAATTTAAAACAGTTATCTTTCTTTCAATAAAAATTGTTTAACCCACATAAGTGCTACAGTATATTTCAAATTGTAAATATATAGTTAAATAAATATGGGGAGGCTTAAGGGAGCAGAAAAATATAGAGCATTTATATTTATTGTTTTATTTTTGATATGTTACAGTAATAGAGATATATTACATTTGTTTACATTGTATATACATTTCATAAATAAATTTCGCGTTATGCATGCATACTCTACACTGCTCTTGTATAATACAGTAACATAAGAACATAAATATTTACTAAGTAATTTTTTTCTTAACTTTCTTTAACAAATCGTCAAGTAAAATGAAGAATAGTTAATAGTTGAATGAATAAAACTTTATACTATTTTTTTTTTTAATTCTCGATCAACAAATGATATTTCAATCAAATTCTATTCATATGATATGTAAAATAAAATATTTGATAGACCTAAACATACATTAATTAAATTTTCAATTTACAACTGCGAATTTCTCTTGCCTGAACTTCACATAATAAAATTGCAAGAGATTAATCGCTTATTAAAAATCATTTTCCCATTTTGATACCTACATTTAATCTGAGATTAAATTAGGAATCATAGACATTCATTTTTCAAATTAAAATAAAACATTTTAATTTTTACAACTACTTGAAAAAATTAAAACTATTTTAATAAACTTATTTCAACAAATGAATCAAATTTAACCATTACTTTAAGTTGTAAATTGTTCTTGCAACTACTTACGAACTAATAGAAAAAGTGATGCTTCCAGACACGCAGGTGTTGGTTCTGATAGCTAAAGGGTTGTTATTAAACTTTCCCTATTGAACATTAATTTTTTTTAAGGGTATTATGTATAAATATTGTTCATTTTTATTTCTACGGATTCTTTCAATATTTTACTTCCATGAAAGTGTTGTACCCTCATTCCTTACAATGTCATTTCGATATGAGACGTAGATAAAAATTATGTCCGGTACGTGTTCGAGATTTTACTGTTAGATGAAGATTAAATAAGAAGATGAAAAACAAATGAAAATAGGCTATTATATTGGTTACAAACAAATAAATTATTCCATTAATGATATATTTTATCATGATATACTATTAAGTGCACCTAGATAAAAAAATCGTTTAAATTTTAGGATTATGTTTAAATAAGTTGAAAACTCCTTAGTATATGGGGCATTTAGAAGTAGGAAAAAGAAATTCAATAAATATTTATTGATTAATTTAATAAACAAAAATATAATGAATGAAGGGTATAAATGATCCCGGGTAATTATTCATTCTAGTTCTAAGATATTCTAGTTATCTTTACATTCCTAACACCAAAGTCAGAAAAAGCATTGAAGCTACGCAACCTGTTGCAAATTGTAAAACTCTGGATGAAGTGATTGAATTCACATAGGTATCAATGGTCGAACAAACTGGTGGACACGATGATATGGACCATAAAAAATTCAAAACGTATTATACGGCCCAAAACGGAAGTGGGAGGGCATGGTTTGTGGAAGAATGTTGTGGTATGAGCGCTAAGGTTCTCATAGCTATTGCACGTGGACTTATAATGATTGCGTATGTCGCTCGTCTGGACAATGACAATGAAGCAAAAAAAAAAAAAAAATTAACTGTAATAAGGGATATGATGGCAGAGAATGTTAGGGCACACCTTAGCATGGTCAAGTGTAGCTCGGATTATATCTTGAAAACTACCCGAAGTAAAATAGATGATTAACTGCAAGATCATCTCTGACCCTCCTCCTACCAGTATGGGGAATAATTGATTAAATTTATTTTTAAAATAGAGGATCAAATTTATTAATTTTTGTAAGTTTAGCTTTTTAATCTATCTAGAATAAATTAAAAATCTCCTATGTATATTTATTAAATTTAATTTATTTTTTTAAATAAATTTTAATGTATCTTGTGTGAAGATAAAATATCAGCCATAACCGGGACTTGAACCCTAAAGCCATTGAGTCCTAAATATCATAAATATATGTCATAAATATATCATTGAGCCCGGGTTACCCATTAGACAGTGGACAAATGCCCAGGCCCGAAATTACTTCATCTCAAGGAGGAGAGAACGGTAGGACAAGATCAGTGAAGAGGAAGAGGAAGAGAGAAGGTTGTCATGGCTTGGGACATGGGTCTAGTGGCGCATGAATAGTAATTCATGTTAACGGCGATATGAATCTTTTTTATAAAATTGCCTAGTAAAAAAGATGATCTATGAATTCTAAAGAAGATCATAGTATTTTTTTGGGATGGGGGAGAGGGAAGAAGATTGCCATTTGATTCATTATTCATGTGATATTGATCAAAAATCAAAATGATATGGGTTTTTCTTTTTTTTTCTTCTTCAGAATAACGATGTTTGCATGTACCTATGATAGAGTTACAATCACGCCCGAATGATTAATCAAATAGGAATATTCATTTTTACTAATATACTTTACAATAAAATAACTTCAGTAACCGTGCTTCTGTCAAGTTCCATGGATACGTAAACACGAAGATTTGGGCAATAAAACTGCAGAAGTAGAAAATCCGTGACTGAATCGTTTGCAGATTAATAGGTCGCGAGGAAGGAACGCTAAATCAGTCCTAAATCATGGTCACATCTCCAAGCACGCTAGCTGACTCACAGTCGCTTCCTTCGAAGCAGCCCTTGCAGATTATGTAATCAGTAGGTGAATCAAATTACAAGAAAATATTTCATGATTTGAATTACCTAAAAAATTTACATTTCTGTGTGAAAAAAAAAACTTTAAAAGGATTATGTTTGTAGTGTACAGCTTCTGGGTTAATATTTACAATAAATTAATTATAATCAGTAATAAAAGATATTTACCATAATATTAAAATATTTATATAATTAATATGCCCGGCAATGTTTCTAGTAAAGCCCAAAATATATTTACTTTTTTTATTCAGTTAGTAACTAACATGTTTATTTAGATTTTATATCTGATACTCTTGAAGAAATTTATTAGGTCAAGATGCGTATATTGTTAGGAGAAGGCTACTATAACCTCAGTTATCTTTGTTGTATACACCACTTCTAACCCATCCGTTGAGAGCCAAAGAGGCCTTTAACGGATGGGTTAGAGTGTTTTTTTTTTCCACTCCATAGAAGTCATTGATTAATTTGTCTGATTCACGGAGCAATAACTATTTAAACAAAGTGTCTAGCGGTATTGGCTTCTAAAATTCCCGTGTAATTCCCGCATAACCCCTCACCATCTCCAGCCTCGAGAGAAAAAAAATGACATAAGAATTAATATAATGAGAGGTAACACAAAATATAAGATAATGCCTACTATTTATTCTCATATTATACAAACCGCCCAAAAAAATCATTATTTTTCTCATGTCAGTTATTTTTATTATCTAAATCACTTTCAGTGATAGGTATATTGAGAAAAATCAATGAAAAAAAAAAAAAACTTATTCAGGACTGGAATTTCTCTTAATATATTATTAAAAGGGCTTTCAGTAAAAGAACAAGAAAAACTATATTTTTAGTGTCAATCACCTCCCTTACTATTAATTGTTTTGTTTTTCCATCTTTTCGCTCTATTAGATTTTTTTTTGTGTTGGTGCAGTAGGCCTGATGAGACCTTTGTCCGCGCGGTGTGGTCTTGATACAGACATTTGTGTTCCTTGCGGGAGCACAGATAGCCTAGAGGGGATAGCCCAAATTACCCATAACTCCATAAACCAATCCCATTGGGGCCAATTTGGCAGTCTCCTTCCCACCGATGGCTTCAGCTCTCTCGAGTTCAAGGACAAGGACAAAACTGGTCTAAGTCCAAGGATTATGGTAGCTAAAGAGTCAGCAGGCCCGGAGGACCTATATTTCTTTTCCTGAAGCATACCTTCCTTGTACCAAACCTCCGGGCGGCTAGTGACATCCTAGAAAACAACATCACGATTCTCGATTAGATACTCGGGGAAGGTTCATCACTCCTACGCCCGGTCGGTGTGAGTCGCCTCCAGTAGGAAGACGGGCCTCACATACCTGGGGAGCTGGATGGGGTGGCCTTCATCCAAGTACTAACCACGCTCGACGTTGCTTAACTTTGATTAACTATTGCAATTGCCTTTGTCCACTCTGCCATCCTTCGCTCAATTTGAATAAAAAACATTATTTCGACGTGTTAAAATATTTCTGCACATCGATTTTTTTCTTCACAAGTATATCATCATGTTAGGAGATTAATAGTCATAAGTGGCAAATATGTTTGGTTATCGATAGCCATACCATTGGTTGATAGCTTCGAAACGTAGTTTCAATCGTACTTCCCATCCTAATCGTAAACGAGATTATAAAACTGGATAGACCGTTTGCAGCACTTTTTTCAATTGAATTTGAAAATATTTTAAAATATTATATTTTAATATTTCTATTGACGTCCTCGAAAACCTTTAACCACTTCCCCATCAAGCCATTTGAGATTGGATTACTTTTATAAGCCTGGTCGGCGTGAATTGCCTCCAAAAAGCTGAGTAAATCACATACTAATTTGTGAGACAGACCATGGGGTATTTTTCGTATAGCGACCACAGGCTCTTCAATTCACAACATATGTTATTTGAGAAATATTGGCTTGAAGAATTTGGGAATTAATTCAATACGGTGAGTTTACTAGAATACATATATAAAATAATGATACCCTCGTCTTCCAAATCAACACACTGCAAAGGCTTCCAAATATTGGACCTACCGGCGGAAGGGATTTAGACTCATCAAAAGGAATGGGCTAAGGAATTCATATAAGAAAGTGGATAATAAAAACAATGTAGGTACTTATAAAGTTTAAAAACAAGATGGAATAATACCTACAAAGTGCACAAAACGTGATAGTTATTCATTTCTTAGACATGTGCCAGACCAATCAACCTTTGATTTCTGGACAATTTCCGGTTTGTCGATCAAGCAAATATAACAGGGTTTATTAGAAGACGTTAGGTTAACCAAACTGCTATGTTTGCTAAATTTCCGAAAATCCAAATACCTTTCGACTTTCGAAACTTGCCTTAGATCCAATTGATAAAATCCCTTTAATTCAAATCTTATCTCCACAATCGAGAGATATTCATTTCCTACGCCTTGTAATACAACCTCGACATAAAAATAAAACGACCCAAAGACATCAAGAACATCCTTAACTGCCAGCTTTCTCTGTCATAGCGTTCGACGCCTTGTAATTGGATAGTGATAAGGTTGGATTGTAGCCACGCAGTCGCCTAGGAATGTGCTCGTTGAACGTGTCTCAAACACTGTAAAATCTAAAATTAGCACAATGGGAACTAAATATGCCGACTAGCTATGGGTACTTTCTAAACTGTAAACTCTTGTCCGAAACCTTGTCTCCTCTTCAATCCCGTACATAAATATCATACAGAATGCAACTTTTTCAAGAAATTAAGGATAATCCTTGATGGATGCATTTATTTAAAAGTTAGGGAAATTAATTACGGATAGAGGAACTAGAGAATAGAGCCACTCCTCTCTCATCTCTGGAGACACACATACGTCCAATTTTTTGTTAAATAATGAGAAATGTTCAAATCTTTTATAACAATAATGGGTTATAAAAGATTAAGTTCAGGTCTATGTAAATGGATAAGATATAGATCTCCTTTAGATATAGAAAGGTTCCAAATATTCAAGTTGAAGATGACCTTACGGATTTTGAAGATGTATATTGATGGTTGGAAACCTATATCCTCATCTCCATTCTATTCTGATCAACCATTAGGATATACCTACCTGCTACTAAAAAAAAAAAAAAAAAAAAAAAAAAAAAAAAAAAAAAAAAAAAAAAAAAAAAAAAAAAGGAAGAACAATTGCATGTGTAAGAGAATACATACTATAGATATATATTTTTGAATACTTTTATTAGAAGAGAAAAGGTAGGCTAGGCAACAGTCCGGGAACCGAACCTAGCTTTTCTCCGTCGCAGTGCTCTTACCATTGAGCTAACCGTGGGGCCTGCTCATAACTTACAAATGGTCTTTGTTATTCAAAATAGTTTTAAAAGAATTTCTATTCCTATTCGATATTAGTTTTTCTTTATTGTTTTTTAGTCGTTTTTATTTTATAAAGTTATTTTACCTTCTTTTATTATTGTTTTATTTACTTTCTCTGTCATCCCTTACTAAACATGATAAAATTTGTATAAAGTGAATTCGCAACACTCATATATATTATTATGTACCGCTGCTTCCTCGTTTTTGCTACTGATGTCATCCCTTAGTTTCACACAACAGTTCCTCGTGTAAGAGACAGATTTTCAAATCTGAAAAAATTTAAATGAAGTATTGTTCCCTATATTTCTTCATCTAAAGAAACAAGAGAATAACTGTTCGCAGTGTAAATCATTGCACTTGATACTTATTCGGAAGGCTTCTGACTTACGCAACCACATCCTCCATATTAAGTGACCAGAGAAAGTTAAGACGTTCCGGAGCCTGCAGCTAACACGCACTGGAACACAGGGCCGATTATTGGCACCAGTTTGCGAAAATGTTGAATAATCGTTTTTATAACCGGTCAGTAACATCGTGGCAGCTGGAGTTACTAGCCTGCGCAATGAAACCAAAACGCTTACAGTAATTGAATAAAGAATGAATTGAAGAATGGATCTGGCTAAATTGCTCGCGATTTTGTTTCATGTAACGACTGACAGAAGGGTATAACTAGACATACTTATCGGTAGTGTTAATCAAATCCAAATCACCATCCTTTTTCTCGCTGGCCTGGGCCACAATCTGGGACACTGGGACAAATTCTCTGTGGTACCTTCTTATCTTAGACAAAAAAGCCTCTTATATTCTAGACATCTTCATATGAAACATAAGGTCTCATGTATATCTCTAAGCATATAACATTCTCTGATGATAAATTCTTAATAGCTTAAAGAATTCTATTCGTCAAGCTTCTCCTCCAATGCCTCATTTAAACATCATTTTTTTCCCCATTTCCTAAAATATTATTCTTTAGTATAAATGTAAAAATCGTTATAGATTTAGTTTTGTCCATTAATTTTCATATTTTTTAATTTTTTTTTTTTACATTTTCAATTTAGAGTGTTTCACATTCAATTATTGAAGATAATATTTTTTTAGTTTATTTATCTATTTATTTTATGGATTCTGTTGTTTAGCTAACATTGTGAAGTTAGCTAAACAACAGAATAGTTAAAACTATTTGTAATACAAGAAAAATAGTGCTGTAAGATATTGTTTGATCTTTTGTTCTTAGAGGATCGAATGTCCCAAAATAAAGCAAAACATTTAATTTATTCTAGATAAAATATGCTAAAAAAATGAAAATTTCAAAAAAACTGATTCAGCGAATTCGTGAAAAAGAAAATTTTGACACCTTTTTTTCCCTATATTTATAAATCAAACAAAGAATGACACCATCTGTGCAAATATTGGTAACGAACACCTAAGGGTTCCCACATCACCCGACTGATATGTATGAAGGTTTAGCGATGGAATTTAAGATGGGATATTTCGGTTAAATTTGAATTTATAATATTTTCTAGAGCTTGAGGCATATCAGGATTCTTAGATAACATACACTTTTAAATTAACTATTGAAATAAACATTTCTTTTTAATCGTGAGGACACCTTGATCTTATTAAACGAATTTGATTTCCAGAATGTTCAATCCACAAAAAAATAAGAGGATACTGAAGAATTCATTAAATAAATAAATACTAAGCACATTAATGCAAATCTACAGATTTAGAGCATATGATCCATGACTTCCTTCATACAAAATTTTAGATTCAGGGAAAATATAGAGAAATTGAATAGACAGTCAGGAGGGATTTAAAGGTGGAGAGGGTATTGATTCTATGGATGAAATGAGAGAAAAAATCCATATAATGAGAAAAAAACAACAAAAGACCCAAGAGCGCGATAGTAATTTTAGCAAACCTTGTTTATAAATGAATGTGATAATGGTAAGTTGGAGTATTTCATTAATAAAATTTATTTTTTATTTTCTTTTAATTATTGTAGACCATTTAATTAAGCAACCTATAAGATACATTTTATAAATAATTTTTATAATGTTTCATTTCACATATCATTTATTTTGTATTTAGAATTTATTTTTCTTTGAAATATGTATTTGTATAAATGTACATCTATAAAAGGTAAGTGGATGTTTATATCCAACATACTTATTGCCCTTGGGTGCGGAAGCTTTTATCTCAATATAAAAAGAAAAAGTTAAGACAACTTTATACAGCCAAAGATGTGTCGTGTGACAGTGAGCAGAACACATCTCGGAGAGTTAAAAGGGCTAATATGCATGCATGAAGTGTGAATATTCACTGGGCAAGCCAAGGATTAAAGTCTAATGGTAGTAATTTACATTTCATTACCTGTCTTTTCAAATCCTTTAAAATTATCAACTTTCTTTTTACCTCTTCTAATCATAAATCACAACGGCAACAATGCCGTTATAAGTTCTATAACAAATAAAATAATACTTCAAGAAACCTACTATAGACAAAAAGGAGATGTATGTAAGGATATAGCTTCAAAAACTAGGAAAGAGTAAACTGATATAATTTTTTTTTTTAAATAAAAAAGAGTAACAAAAACGAAAAGTAGAGCCTTGATAAAGGTCAGAATACAATCTTTACAAGAATTACGGTTGAAAACAATCTGTGAACGTGTTGACATTTTTCAACATCGTTTATTGGCATAGTGACCTACCTGCTTGACACGTTGAGTTGTCATCGGGGAAATGGTACACCAAAAGGAAAATACGTTTACACCAATATCATAAAAAAATCTAAACTTGCTCTATTATCATCAATTCGGGGTTGTATTTTAAGTAATATTTTTTAGAGGTTTATTTAATGAAAAAATAAGATGTAGAATGATCATAAGTAATTCGTGATAGATGAATATTTAAAAATATTATTTTAATTTTTCTGACTATTGGTTAATTAAAATAATACATTAATATAAATATATATATATATATATATATATATATATATATATATATATATATATATATATATAACAAGGAGAGGTGGTGGGGCCAAAGACAATTTATCTATCGATCACTTATCGTTTTTCATGTGTCTCTTTTTATTTTAAATGAATAATTCGATATTTCTTTGAAATAACAATAATAATTATTAGCAGGTTCGTATATTATCAAAGAAAAAACTTAAGTGCCATTATCTTATTATTGTAATTATCATACAAAATCTAGGCCGATACAAATATATAGTAAAATGGCTTATTCAGTTATTCGGTTATCCCTGTAGCAATACCAGAACCCCACAAACATCAGTATAAGTCGGACCTTCCCCCTTCCCAGGTCATCACTATTGGAGCGCACCCCCAAAAAAACTTCAATATACACCACTGATAATATAATTATTTATTCATAAAAGTAATTTATGAAGTAATCCGATTTAATAAAGCGTATTACGAAAACTGTTTAATGATCGGGGCTTATGCGTTGGAAAACCGATGCATATAATAATGCTCTCTCTTTCCCGCAAGCTCTAGTTTCCTTAAATGCAGTCAACAATATACTCCGTAATTGAAGAGAGATGAAAGGATACCATTAAACCGCTAAACGGGCAATTGTGACCTATTAATCTTGTAAGGATGAGATTGTAATTATTATATTAGTGCTGCGTGAAAGTAGGTGCAACGAGCCGAGAAATAGAAATAATGTAATAATTAAAGTAATTTTTTTTATCGGCTCCAATTGTTAAACTGTCCGGGAGGTACTAGAATTTACAAATATACATCTAACCCAGAATCAGTCTTTTGAACCAGTTGGAATGATTTAGCTTTCTACAAGACGTTTTGGGCCACCAATCTCATCTCCAGGTTATTTAATCAAACTAAGAGGATGAGTTTGAACTTGAATTCTCTTTAAAAAAACAAAAACATAAATTTGTACTTTTTCAAAATCTTAATGGGTACTTTCTATTTTGACTGTTTCTCAGTCATTGGATAAAAAGAGTCATGATAATATGAGTACATTAAGTACTCTTAGTCAGGTAAGTTTTATTCTATCAAATGAAGAAAAAAATTTTGCATTTGAAACTGGCAGAACAAGGACTCCTAAACGTGTTCTTTCTATGATAAAATATTCAGAAAGTGAATGTCAGTTTTGTGACATATCCGGTCCACCATACCATAACTTCTTATTTAAAATTAAATTCTTATAAATGTCATTAGTCATATTAAAATCCATCAAAATGAAATCCATTAGCCATAAAAAAAGATATCGCCGATTGTATTTTCCATGACTTTATAATTCCATTTTTTCGGGGGGAGGGGCTCAAGAGGTGATGACAGGGGAATGTTTTTGCTCTTCTAGTACTGCTACATAGAACGCGACTTAATGAAAAATAACTGAAAAACGAGGAGACATCTGAGTTAAAAAACTTATAGAACATGTTTGTCAACTGTATCTTTGCATCTGCATATGTTTCTCCAAAATAATTATTATCAACATAGTGGGGTAGAAAGGAATTTCTAATTTTAATTTCCCTATTTTTGTATAGTTTACACATTCGTTACAAGAAAATTTATTTAGTTTCGCAACTCCAAGCTTACTCCAGTTCTTAATTTAAACACACAATTAGCAAAAAAAAAATTAAGAGACTAATCTTTGTCCTGTTCAGCCGAACAGATTTTTTTTTTCTTTTGCGGATTTAAGCTACACAAATCATTTCGTTTGCATCTCTTATAGAAAACATATTCTGTGAATTTTTATGATAGAATTATTAAATGGTCGAAATTGGCCTTTTTTAATGGCATAATCCATAACTAGTTGGCAATTTATAAAAATAATAAGCAATGAGTTCTCATATAAGCTTAATTGAATTTTAAAATTATATTTTATTTTCTAGCTTTTGTTATTTTTAATGTAATTGATGACTTTGATTTTAGAATACTAGGGATATGCTTTGTTTTTGCTGTTCCAAAATTAATATTTTTCTATGTAACCAAACTACGGTAGACGGTTTTCCATGCCTACTCAGTTTATTTTGTTTATATAATTTGCATAATTTTGTATAATATTTTTCAAATAAACTTATTGCTTAAACAGTTATTGACACCCTTAAGACTAAATTTCTTTGGTGAAGTTTAAAAAAATGCTTTTTATGAAGGAATCTAATTGAAACTTCCTATAGCTCCTCTTTATCTATCCTTAGAAAGACTCGAGAGTTTTTTTTTACTAGTCATTGACACCCAGTGGATTTAATTGTAAAATCTTCCCTACGGTTAGTTTGCTAAACAATTACTTCATAGATGATGTATAGGACCCTTCAACCATTAGATTCATGTACCTATATCTTGAAATAAAATTAGTACTTGTTTACTTATTTCTTTAAGTTAAATTTGGGGTGTCAATAACTGTATGGTTTACCCTATTCTTTGAATATCTGCATGCCATACTGAGGTTGTTTTTTTTTTTTTTTTTTTGTTTTTTTTTTAATAACAACCCTTTGAATCAAGGTACATATATGTGAATTTAAGGATAACTCTAAATTATTGGAAGCTTATAAAAGGACGGATTTATAAAAATATTGTCGATTTCAGCAATTCAGCCTCCAGACTGTTAGGCCTTCACCTTCCCCATACAACGCTAAGATAAATAGGAAGCATTCGAAGCGATATGTAGCAAATATTTATTACAGCGACGCATTATGCGGGATGTACACCTGCCGACTACCGCACCCTCTGGCTACTGGCAGGCCAGAGGACTCCGGTCTCCTGGTACAGCAGTCTCCCGAGGTTACCCTTACCCTTGGCTCCACCGGCACGGGGGGCGCCGTGTCCTGGACGTCCCCACAGCGAATTCCAAGTTTCGAAGTGTCGCTGTGCCGTCTTCACGTCGTCCTCCTTCTCAGCCTGTTGAAGAAAACAAGAATAATTATTTGTTCTTTTCAATATTTGGGATTAGGGGGAATAAGGATTGAGAGGAAGGTTGATAGGTCATCCAAAGTTGCCTATTATCGGGAGGAACAAAACATGTTTTTCGGCCGAACCGCGCAGATCATCCTGAGCGATCGTAATAAGTCCATCATCCCTTGATAAGGTTCTGTTAATGGGTGTTCGGGATCGATTGGGAGGGGGGGAGGACCGCGTACCATTTAAAAAGTTGTGCAGGGGGCCCCGCAGGGTGCCTGGCATTTTGGGTCACCCGCTAGATCGAAGGATGAGCTATCGTAAATAACATACCGGAGCATGCACGCCACCCCCGTGTCAGCCCATGTCAACTCGGAGGGGTAAGTCTCCCGCTATTTTATAGCTAGCTACGATCATCTCTAACTGGCTTCATGTTACAATCCCATTTGGAACCTTAATGTAAAATCTCCTCTTAAAAATAAAATATTTCTGCTAGTCCTGTCTCTACTACCTCTTCCTGATAAAGATAGGTCGACTAAGAGAGCTTTGTCTGAATAGAAACATGGAAGAATGATTGAAGATGAGAGTCCTTATGATTTTCACGGAATAATATTTTTCCAATGTCGCATCTTAAGAAAATATTTTTTTTAGCAATAGCTTTACGGGCCTTCCTTATCTACTTATTTCTAGAAACACGCAAATTGCTGCATGAACGAATACATATAACATAACTCAGAAAGAAATTTAATTATATACTATAAGAAAAAAATGAAAAATTAAAAAACGAGAATACGACATATTATATATTTACGAAAAGTTTTATTATTCAATAACTTAATTATACATTATTTTAATATCCTAAATTTATTTCGCGCGTTTTATTTTATTTTTCATTACTCGAACTAAGCAACTGAAATCTTCAGATCTCTTCGGACTCTGACGGAATCATTTAGTTATTTCTATTATCACTTATCGGCAACAGATTTTTATCGCTTGTTTCATTTGCGATAACGATATGGGATAGCGGATCGAAGTACTGTCGGTACATTCCTATTTATTATTGATATGATGTTTGCATGTTTATTCAAAATTTTGTCTAAATTACGATCGCATCAAATATTGAAATTTCAATATTTCAACGCTTTTGAAGAAAATACAGCCATACATATTTATCTCGATCAATGGGAAAAAGTCATTACAAGAGATAAAATAAAAATACAAACGGGTTATGTAATTTTCCTTATAAAATTCGAAGTGTGTCAAAATGACGCGTCCTGTAAACCCAGTGTTAAACTAGAGTAGAGGTTTTTAAAAAACAGAATCAATGCATATATAAATAATTCAAATTTTTTTACTCACTTCTTTCAACAACGTCATATCCCAATAAACATTTTTTTTTTTCAGTAGAGTGAATCTGAAGTTAAGAACTATAGTAAAATGAATTCAGAATAGCCTCCGATTGAATATTTTACAACCCAACAGATTGTTTTAGATTATAACTGACTTATTTTTATCTGTTTGAATAAGAATAAATATACATACATATGTGTTTGAACATTTCCTTTTTAAAATTAAAAATTTGACCATTTTGCAAGGATACTTTTTCGGTGCATTTAGAAAACTGATGACGCAGCTGATTTTTGGAGATGTAACGTTGCTACAGGGATTGAAGGAGTCAGCAAAATAACAACTATGTAACTAATTAACTAATGTAACTTCTTAACGCTCTTAGAGTGGGGCATTCGGGGGATTATTCTAAAGGTATATATAGAATATTCTAACCTTTGTGGCAAGTTCGAGTTTTTTTCCATGGGTCCGCCAGAATCGTTAGAAAATGAATCTCATTGAAACGGCTCTGGAAGGCAGCAAACGAATTGTGTAATGGAAGGATTTTCAAAAATCATTTTTGTTTTTGTTTTTATTTAGGTTCCGAGAAAGAAGCACATTTTTAAACTTTAGAAACGTTATGTTTCTTATAATGACGCTTTCTTAAATCCTTAAAAATACCACGAGATGATTTAAATTTAAGAAAAGTGCTTTTATATCCTACAGTGAGTCCCATAGTGTATATGAAAAGCAATAAACATCAATCCCGAACTTCATTAATGAAAAAATTAAAGCTAGATCTCTCGCACTGAACTAAATAATTTACATATAAGCAATACATTTATTTGCCTGGAAGTTACAATAGTTTTTATAGAACTAATTAATAGACTTTTGTTATCTCTATTCATTCCTGAACCTTGAAATATAAGTGCAATTGAAAAATATTTATTTCAATGTTTAGACTTTTGCCCAGCGAGTTTGACAATCGGCACAGTGGGGTCAGTTATGGCGTCTGCCAAAACCAATACTCAGGTTTGCCATAACTGTACTTATACCTCTCCTAAACTCCACCACCTTCCAATAATAAACTCAACAGCAATAAAAACCGGACACTCACATTATCTCTCATAATTTCAGTAAATTCTATATGATTTTTAATTTACGGTTAGGGTTACTTTCTTTATAGGCCACTTCAACAAAATCTACCAGAAATTAAAAAAAAATTATTAATACTTGCGTACAATTTACAAAAATATTTTTTTTTTACTTTTTCAGAAACTCATAAGTGTTCATTTTTTAAACTTTTATTAAAGGTACGGGCTCCTAATATCTGGTATTGCCCCCTCTTGCACGGGTGAGTGCTCTCATCCTGTTAGGCTTAGAAGAAATCAAATTTTGGATTAGTTCCTCTGGCACAGCATCCCATTCTTCTTAAAGAACAATTTTGAGCTCCTTTACATTACTAGAGGGTGGATGACGATTCCTAACACGTCTCCCTAAATTATCCCACAAGGGTTCTATTGAGTTCATATCAGGAGATTATGCAGGCCAGTCCAAAACTGAAATTCCCACCTACTCCAAGTATTCGCTGACTAAACTTGCAGTATGCGGGCGAGCATTATCCTGCATTAAAATGAAATGATCACCAATAAATGGGGCGAATGGGATAACAGCCTCGATGAGTACTTCCTCAATGTACTTGTGTCAGGTACACCAGTCAGGTGCCCCATTTTCAATAAAAAACAGTTCAGTACGGGCATGGAAATTTATTCCTCCCCAAACCATAAATGATTGCTTTTAGGAAGGCTGTGACTCGCGCAGGGTGCATTGAGCAAATTGCTCCCTTGGTCATCTCCACACTCTGTCACGACCCTCTGAGCGGTACAGATCAAACCGAGAACAGAATAGCCCCCCATTGCTCGAAAGACCAATTTAGATGCCGGCAAGCGAATAATCGGCGTTCTCTCCTAAGTCTTTCCAGGAGTAGGCACCCTACCTCGGGGCGCCTCACTGCAAGCCCTTGCTCCTTCAGTCTCTGCCATACAGTATCTGTGCTAATATGGGTATTCCACAAGATTTCAAGTCTGTCCTGGACTTCGGAAGCAGTCAAATGACGATTTTTAAATACTGAGAGGGTGGGAATTTCAGTTTTGGACTGGCCTGCACGATCTCCCGATATGAATCCAATAGAACATTTGTGGGATAATTTAGGGAGACGTGTTAAGAATCGTCATCCACCCCCCTAGTAATGTAAATGAGCTCAAAATTGTTCTTTAAGAAGAATGGGATGCTGTGTCAGAGGAACTAATCCAAAATTTGAATTCCTAACAGGATGAGAGCACTTACCCGTGCAAGAGGGGGCAATACGAGATATTAGGAGGCCGTACCTTTAATAAAAGTTCAAAAAGTGAATACTTATGAGCTTCTGAAAAAGTGAAAACAATTTATTTTCGTACATTGTACACAATTATTAATACATTTTTGGTAGATTTTGTTGAAGTGACCTATAAAGAAAGTAACCATAACCACAAATTAAAAATCAAATAGAATTTACTGGAATTATGAGGGATAATGTGAGTGTCCGGTTTTTTTTGCTGTTGAGTTTATATTCGTCACTCATATTTTTTTAATATATCACCTTTAGTGAATTTAGGCAGTGTAACTTGCTTTTTTTGTGAAGACTAACGTATTGCTTTTAATGCAATAATACGTACGTCGTAGAATAATAGATATGATGGATACATATAGGCCCCTGTTTCCTTCCCATTACTTCCAAACCAACTTAAACATTCTAGTTATTATTATAATTCAAAATAGATTTGAGCTGTGTTCTCTTGAAATTTTCGGTATTTATTTCAAGAATGATACTGTTACATGATACAATTTCATGGAAGTTTTTGATACAAATAGTAGTGTCTTACTAATTATTATTCAAACATTTATTTAAAACTAGCACTTATGAGGTGATAGACATTGATAGGTTTGCTCATATGTATCTACTCCATTATGTTCCCCCACTCAGGCATAGTAGTGTGAATTTTGAGCAGACTTCCGAAGCGGCATTCGAACTAATTACCGATATCATCGGCTGAATCTCTAGTGTGTGGTCGATCGGTCGATGAGGTTGAACGAGCCGACAGTTACGATTTCCATTAGTGCTGGAGTATCACGTGAGGAGTGCCCTTCACAAACAACGAGATCCTCCTCATTTCTCCCTTGCACGGAATTGGGTTACCGTGACTGCGCCACGCTCCGTAATCCACGAACAAACGCTTATTCCTCGATGACATAGAATTTAAGAAGAAAGCTTCAAAAAAATAATAAAGGAGGAGACGAAATTTCCGATGAGTCCCAACCATCGAAAGTTTGATATATCTCGATAAAATCTTCCCCTTGCTATCAGAGGTCGGAAGGGTAAAACACTCATTGTACTATTCTCTAAGATCTCTAAGCGAAATGTTAATTTAAGATGAAAACAAAACTGTAAGGTTTGTTAATAAATTATTGACAAAGCATCAGAGAATTAAATATATTAACATGAACAAAGCAGAATTCAGAAAAAAGAGACTCTGTAAAGAAAAGAAATTGAAAAAATCCATGACAACTCATGATGTTTGGTGTGGTGCCACCTGTCCAATATATTTCTCATAATTTATTATAGTATAATAAAATTCCACCCAAAATCGATATTATATATTGATGAGATATATCAAACTCCTGAAATTCTCGCCCAAAATGAAAAAGTAGCTTTTCTTTACTAAATACTAAAAGTTGGCCAAATGTCCCAAAGATCATAACTTTTCTAAGTAATTTATAGCGCTTTCAAGTAAGTTGCAATCAAATATACAGTGTTTATAAGTTTTTTCTGTCTGTCAGTCGCACAAGCATTTTTTTTTATTTCGATCATATTAAATCGATGGTCCGTGGCCAGAATACCTAATAAAATAAAAAATTTCCTTTTATTTTGAAGAAACAAAATGCCCATCCTTAAAATAATCTCAATTTCTTCAATAATGTCACTTAACATTTTTAACAATAAGCTCTTATATAGGATTTGATCATATATTAAGGATAATTAAAAAATAACACACAAAGAGATATTCATTCCATGCATTTTGAAAAGAAAAAAAATAGAATAAACATTTACAAAGATAAATTTAGATATTTTTTTTACCTTCTTCAACGCTATACAATAACATGAAACGTTAAATATTTTGAAGCAATAAAAAGTAATAATTTACCAGGTGTGTAAATATGAAACCGGAATTTTTCAGATAGAAAATAAGAGTTTATTGGATAAAAATGATACATACTATTTTATTCGAAGTACTGTCCTTCACTATCTATGCATTTTTCCCATCTCTCAGGCAATTTGTAAATTCCCCGCCAAAAGAATTCTTCCTCTTTGGAGTCAAACCAAGCACTAAGCCATTTCCTTACATCTTCGTAAGAAGTGAAGCGCTGTTCAGCTAGTGCATGTCCCATAGATGCGAACAGGTAATAATCGGACGGAGCCAGGTCTGGTGAGTAAGCCGCATGAGGAAGAATTTCCCAACCAAACGCCTGGATGGTTTCCTTCGTCCGTTTTGCCGAGTGAGATGGGGGATTGTCATGAAGCAAGATCACTTTGTGCCTTCTTTCTTGATATATTGGTCGTTTTTGGAGCAACGCTTGATTCAAATTGATCATCTGTTGTTGGTAGCGTTCTGTATTAACCGTTTCTCCAGGTTTTAAGAGCTCATAATAGATCACACCCTTCTGATCCCACCAAACACAAAGCATTGTCTTCTGTCCGAAGCGGTTTGGCTTTGCAGTCGATGGCGATGGTTCACCTGGAGTTACCCATGTTTTTATACGCTTAGGATTCTCAAAGTAAATCCACTTTTCATCGCCAGTCACTATTCGATGAAGAAATGATTTTCTTTTGTACCTGGCAAGCAAAATTTTGCAAGTGGTTTTTCGAGCTTCCTGCTGTCTGTCATTCAGTTGGTGAGGTACCCATTTTCCGACCTTCTGGATCTTCCCCATAGCTTTCAAACGAATAGAGATAGCTTCTCTTGTTACATTTAATTGATCTGCAAGTTGTTGTTGCGTTTGAGTGTTATCCTCATCCAACAAAGCTTCCAAATCGGTATCTTCAAACTTTTTGGGTGGTCTTCCACGTTCTTCGTTTCTGACATCGAAATCACCATTTTTAAATTTTTTGAACCATTCAAAACATTGTGACTTCCCTAAGGCACGCTCACCGTAAGCTTCGACAAGCATACGATGTGATTCTGCAGCAGTTTTTTTGAGATGAAAACAGAAAAGTAATGCTGTCCGCAAATCGTAATTTGTTGGCTCAAAACTGAACATTTTCGACATCAGTAAACACACGGTTTTAGAATGAAACTAACGTAGGTCTGAGTTGGAACTCTTTATCAGATGTAAACAAAAGCAAATGGCACCACTGAGGGATTAGGAGGAGAATTATACTGACTGCTACACCCTTTTGTTTGAGGATTCCGGTTTCATATTTACACACCTGGTACATCGAAGAGTATATTTATGCAACATCTAAATTGTTCTAGGTAAAGGGGTCATAGCAGGAATTAAAAACAGGTCGTTGACACTAACTACTCGCATTACGGTAAGAGGAGTACAAGATAAATGCTAACGTTCCATCTTTTGTTCATTGATAAGCACATATCCTTATCCATGATTAATAGTATTCACAGATAAGACTGATAAAATTTATCTAGGTGTTTTCAACCACGACAAGAAAAATCGACACAAAATATAAGATAATAGAAAAATAAATAAAATTGAAAATTAATTTCTATTTGTTTGACATATGTTTTTATTTTAGGTAAGTTTTTATTTTATTTTGTAACGTTATATATGTAGATGTGCTACCTGTGGTGTAGTGGCTAGCGTAGCAGCTTACAATACTAAAGATAGCGAGTTGGCATCCCGCCAAGTGGCCCTAGGATTATTTAAAGGGAGTAAAAAGTCGTTGGCTCTGCCATACATCGGGATCGATCCATCGGGGGTACCTCAAGTGGAGATGCCGAGCCTGTTCTATGTATGGTACTCGTTAAAGATTTCCTTATTATAACTATTTAGGCAAAAAGACCCTCACTAAAGTATCGCCCAATTAGCATTAGTATAATAAAGGCACGTTAAACAAACAAAAACAACGTTTGGGAAATATCTATATATATAAAGATGAAATTCTGTTTATTTTTTTGTTTGTTTGTTTGTTCTTTATAGAAATCTATACCTTTTGTACTAAATTTCTCAAATTTCGCTCAGTGGTTATTTCATACCAGGTGCGAACACCCGTCCATATTAAAATTGCATAGCTTCAGCTGATATTTTTTATTGTTATAAAAATCGTAATGATTTCGCTTTACAATGTTTTTTTACGAAATCGACCATTTCATTAGAAAAATGAAATTCCCCGGGTGATACCGGGATATACAGCTATAATCTATGTAAATAAAGATGAAATTCTGTTTGGGTCGATAAAAGTCTCACTTTATAGATTTTATAGATTTAACAAAATGAAATTCTCTGGGAGAAACCGGTATATACAGCTAGTAATAAAATAAAAATTGTAAAGGACATTTAAAATATTAAAAAATATTTTTAATTTTTTTAGATTTTTGTCCTATTGCTTTTAGATATGCTGTATTTACTAAATTACGGTGTTTCAGAGGAATAGCAATCTTTCAATAATACCCAAGTGATAAACAACTATCTCTTGTTTATTATTATATATTAAACATTCTTATACATAAAATACCTGGGCGGATCCAGCCGGTTGTAAAGGTGGGACTGCAGTCCCAAAAGGGGGGAGGGTTGCAATCCCATAGCCCTTCTCCATGATCTGTCAATAATATTTTTTTATCTTTATGTTCCTTTCCCACAACTATATTTTTCCTAAAACTTGTTCTGTATATTATTTCTCCTTTACCTTATTTCCTTACTTTTTAGTAAAGTAAAATTCTATCTAATAAAATCTAAATTTTCTTCTGCCAATTATAAAATATAATATTAAATATATTTGCACCCTAGAACACAAGGGGTATAGTAACAGTTTTTCCATCAGAAGTAAATCAAAATTAAAATTTTAAGAAACATTTGAATATTTTAAAATATTATTATTTTTTTTTTCTAAAACCTCAATCAGGTCTTTGAATTTCAAAATCGGTTGTAACTTTTCTAGTATTTTTAATATCAGGCATTTTATAATGTATTGTAGATGTACATTTAAAATAAAGACGGTTTAGTTAGACCATTTATAAATCAAGAAGAGCTATACTGAGAGTTATGATCTTTGTTCTGATTTGCCTTCACCCAGAATAGCAGAAAAAATATTAACCATCAGAAAAACGGTAGGGGAGGGGGTTAATATTAAATTTTCATTAGTTTATCCGATTTCGTCAAACTTTGCATAGCATATCGTTTTCGGGTGTTACAGGTACATAAGCTTTTTTTCCATATAAATGTTATCATGTTTAGGTTTTGGTTGAGGTTGAGGAAATCATTTATTTTTTTTTTTTTTTTTTTTACCGGTTTATCAAATTTCAACGAATTTGTACACACTTGTAGTTAGCAAACTTATTTTTTCACTGTTATTAAATTTAACTCAATTTAATAATTTTTATGCATTTAATTTGTCTGCATCTAACTCGCATCTAATTTTTTTTTTCCAGAAATGTCACCTGATTTTACAGATCCTTATATCATTATAACTCAATCTATTCCTTCTTGTCATTTTAGTGAGATCCGAAATCCCAAATTCCGATATTCGTACCGTTTTTACGTAATCGTGGGAATGATTGTCAGCTGAAGATTTCATGAATTGCCAATATTACGTAAGAACTCCAAACAATAATTAATAGTCGGAAGAAGTGCCCGAGGCATCATCTTCGTCAATATTCGTCTTGCTTCACAACATTCCGGAAGAATTCGCAAGCAATGGCCATTTCTCATAACATACGTCTTACAGACTATCTTCATCGTAATGATTCACTGCAAAATATATGGATGGAAAAGACAGAAACCTTAATACATCTGTTGATAAAGACAACTCTTGCAGAAAACAATACTTCAACTTTTACTATAGATATATATATGTTGCTTCTTGTCACTTTATCTAACTCTCAAATCGCAAATTTCCATATTCGTGCCTATTTGACAAAAAAATGGTAGGAACCATAAAAAAGAAAAAACAACTAGTAATTTAAATATAAAAATTGTAAACTAAAAGCCTTGAATATTGGATTGAATAAAGAAATGTCTCATAAATAAATACTACAATTTTTCAAATAGATCCAACTGTTGTTATAGTAAATCGGTTTCTATATAATACTTTTTTCTGAGACTTCAGTCTGAGGAGTTATGAAATATCATCCGCAAAATTAGAGAAAAAAGAAAAAGAAGTAACTGCCTATTTCTCGGTTTTAGAGAACGCTGTTAGAATCGCCATATTCAAATAATTACTTGATTGCTAATTAGTTATTGAAAGAGTGGTTGTTTTAAGTTTTAAAAGAGTGAATTTATTTCTCCTTGAGATATGAAAGAATTTATATAACTATTTTCACTTCGACTCTAGGGCAATCGTCACTTCTTAATGTGATCAATAAACAATAACAAAAAAGTTCGATAACAGATGAAGAGTATTGAATGTTCGGTAATCGAAAGGTTGTTTTTATTAACTGTTATAAAGTGAATTAACATTGATATGCATGGAGAAGTTTTATAAAAGGAATTGTAATATGAATATTGTTTGCTATTTATTTATTTTTGAGTGATCTCCTGATGGTGGAAAATTAGTTAAAAAATCTTAATAAAAGGAATCAAAAGAACATATAATAAAATCTAGTAAATAATTTAGTTATCTAAAAATTTCTACATAAGTAGCTACTTAATATTATTCATTCTATATTTGTTGAATTTTTATTTAACGTCACTGTAATGCTACTACGGCTGATTGGAGGCTATAAGTCCAACATTGCCAGTCGTTCTACACCAGTTGACTCGACAGCCCTGATGAAGACCTGAATCACGGGTCGAAACGTCGGCACTATAGATATTATTGCACATATATTGTTGTTGTATTTGACGCTCTACTCGTTAACGATCCCTATCCTAATTATAACTGGATAGGCAAAATTTAGGACTCCCACTGTAGCATCGTCCGATTAGCCTTAGTGGCATTAAGTGACCTGAACACAAACGAGTGTCTGACATCGCACAGACTCAGGGTTCCAATTGCTTAAATACAAGTCCTGGTAACATCTGCGAACCAGCTTAATTTAATCACTTTTGAATGCGCGTTTGAATATTTATAATTTATAATTATATTTTAAAAATTAACAATGCTATATGCAAATAGAAAATCGGCAGGTTAGCTTATTGAAATTTGACTTAAAATGGTTTCCCATTCACATCCTAAGTTCCGCGGTTGAGTAAAATTTCTCCTATTGCAGGTACGTCTTTCTTTCTGAAAGTGAAAAAAAAGGTACATGAAAAAGTGATTAGAGGCTCTTGCTGGGAAGGGGCCTAATGATGCTTTGCTGTCCCGCATAGAGAATCCTGTTTGTCACCGACTTTCTTCAAACACCTTTCCTCATCGAAACAATGACCAAAGGACACATAATAGAAAACCATTAGGCCTAGGTACTATTAGATAATCATCAATCATTTTTCAACGAGTATTACAGAAATACTTGAGGAACATACATTAAGGAGAGAGAAAAGTGATAATTTATTATTTAATTTATGTAATCATGGGTATGCATTTGCACATTAAGTTGAAACAGTTTGTCGGTATAGCTTATATATAACTGCCAGGAGTGGAGGTCAAGAATTTACTTTTGGCGTACCGGGTACTGTGTTCTTGGAACTGTAAGGCCGAGCGCACATTGAGACACTCGCGACGCAGAGCAGAGAAGAGCAGAACAGAGCAGTTTTTGTGGTAACTGAAATATATAGGAACCGCGCACATTGGGACGCAGAGCAGAGCAGAGCAGAGCAGGCCGATGTGGCACTCGTGGATCTGCCACAGAAAACTGTGCCGATGCGACGCAGTTTTCAATATTTCATTATTTTAATTCCTATTATCATTTAATATTAGTGTTTGAGAAGTTCTACTTTTCTCTTAAGCAGGTTAATGAAACTAAGTAGGTCTTCTGTATATATAGGGTGTTCTAGATAAGTTCTGGAAAAAAAAAGGTTTTAAAAATATAATAATTTAAAAGATATATATATATATGTTATTTTAGATTCCAATATCGTAATATAATTTTGAAATTTCTCGCTATTCTAAAAGCGCATGATACGAGTGTTTTGAATTTTTAAAACTAAACAATTTCAGGATGAATATGTAGCTGTAAAATTGTAAAATTAGTTTTAAAAAAATATACAGATATATTAAAATTTAGATGAGGGCCTTTCTGAAGTTCTAAAAGCAGATACTTTTATTTAAATATTTATAATATTGTTATTTTATTTGTATTTCCTTATTCCGGTTTTCGTTAGTTTTTATTCGTCTTGCTGTGACACGTTAAAAATTAGCAAAACAATTTTTCTTCTCATAGATACTAGAAGTTCATTAAACGATTCAACAAGTTATGATCTTAGGAAAATTTGACTGATATTATTTCACTGAAAAAAACATAGGCTTTAATGGAAATTTAGTTAATGGAAATGCTGATTACAAACAATAAGGTATATGTTGGGATTGCAATAAATCAAATCGATTTATCCTTCACCAAAGTTCGTTAATTTTGTTGAGTTCACCAAGCTCAAATTTTTAAGATACAAAATAAAACAAACTTGAAGTGCTTTATATTTTAATTAAACAAGTCAATTAAATAATTTACAATCAAATCATTTAACCTAACACGTTCTAGAGGACAAATTTAAGCTATATAAAAATCGAGTTTTTGGTTTAATTATATTTTTTAATTCATATGGCCATCTCGATTTCTAACAGTATATTTCTTCTTTTATTAAATATATTTGAGTAAAAAGAAAACTGCTATTGAAAAATCAACCATGTGTTGATTGGAACTTTTTTAATAAGAAATTTTATGTGAATATAACTCTTCTCTATTATATTATCTACTTAATTTTATTATATCCTCATACAGAATAGAAAAGAAGAGAAAATAAATTTTGTCCTGGGACAAGGTCCCTCAAGAATAACAGACGGAACAAAAAATAGAACTACTACTGGTCAAATAATTAAAGTAATGGTGGATAATTAAAGATAATATTTACATTAAAAACCCATAATAAATAGTTATAAAAAATAAAAGTATACAAAGTAGTGAATAATATTTTCATTAATCAAATAAATAATAACGTTAATAAATTAAAATAAATTTCCAAGGAAAAAAAAGAAGAAATTAATGAGAAAAAAAATTATTCCATAATGATATAATGCTATTAAAATCGTATCCAAGGATTTTAAGAGATTTGTGCCTAATATAATTCTACAAACTTAGAGCTTAACCAGACCTCTCATAACCTGATTTTATAAAATCACGATAAGTAATGGTTTTAAGCTTTCGATCCCTCAGACTAAATAGTAACTTCAATGTAATTATGTAATTCATCTGACTCAGACGGAAATATTTAATAGATTGTTAAGAATAATCTGTTTGCAAATTCTTTCGTTAGCTGGTCTTTTCTCCATTTCCTCATTTTATCACAATCTTTTTTACCTTGACTTTTGATGATGCTAATTTTTTTGTGTTCAACTCTATATACGAATCAGATTATGATCTTAAATCCTAGAAATCTAACATACTTTAACTAAAAAAGCCTCTGCCTTCCCGAAACTGCGGCACAGAAACTGCTCTTCAATGTGCGCGGGTACCTGTGCGACGCAGTTTTTTTTTCGTGTCGCCTGCTCTGCTCTGCTCTGCGTCGCCTGCGTGACACAGTTCGATGTGCGCCTTACCTAACAGGTATGTAACAATATCATATTATCAGAACCCGGGAAATGAATGGCCCCTTCGAACTATCAAAATGTTCGGATTATAAGAGGTTAATTAAAATGACAGGAAAATTGGGAAAGGTAACAAAAATGTATTAATTATTAGTTAAATACAAACAATTAGCAAAAAGTTTAATTATTTATTAATATAAATACGTTGTTCCTGTAGTTCTTTTCAGGCGAAGAAAATCACAGGCGAAAATGTTTTTTTACCTCCCAAATTTTCTTCAGGCCTATGTTTTTCTATCAGAACATTATTAAATTTCTTGAAATATAGTTTCAATGAGTATTGAAGCTCATTATTTAGCGATTATCACTAGAAATCAGAAAAAATAAACTTTTGGAGAAGTGAGGGATCAGAAAGAAAAACAAATTGGGAGTCTAGAAGTTAAGTAATTTACTGCTGAGTCTCCTGTCTCTCGTCAATCAACATTACCATTTTTTTCATTTTTACAATGGTGGTTTAGAATTAGTAGAAGTTTGGATTATTTGTGCTCTGACCACCCTCTGTTGGTATAGTATCCATAGTTTCGATTAAAGTCATGAAAATCGGACGACGTATGTCATTTATGACCTTTCCCTCTCCATCATTTATGACCAGTGGTACTTTACTACTGTCCTTAAACTTATCTAGAGCACCAAACTGTGAATGGTAAATTTTTAATGCAGAGTTCTTATGGGGATCGAATACTAAAACTTGGAAAACAGATCTTACGATTGCATTATTTCGAAGTGAAAATATAAATTTTTGGTTAAGCTCCTGCCATGCCACTTTTGGGAGTGGCCTATTTTTACAGCCTATGTGACATTGATACGTACTGTTTACACGTTTGGTTCGGATTCGACCCACCTAACATATGGATGGCCATAGTTCATCTTCCACCTCTCCCAAGGTCACGAGACTTCCCAAGTACCATCAGTTCTCAGGAAACAGCATATCACCTGATATCTTATTCGTATTATAGTCCGTAGGCTTCAGTTATTATGGTGTGCAGTTTAAAGGCGTTTTCAACAATTTGGATGAAATATGGGCAGAAATGAAGAGGCATGAGGAACATTCTGATGACGAATTGGATGACGGAATCGATCGAGCAGTGTTGGAGTATGATGATAATGTTCTGTCAAAAAGAGGACTCATTTGAATTCGTCCCTTTGAATGATTATAAAAAAAACGTGAGTGTGTGTTTATTTTAACTAGTTATTTTATGTATATGTTTTTGAGATCATTTTTAATTTTTTATAACATTCATAATTTTTTATCATTCATCATAATAAATAATTTTTTTTTTTAGGTATAAACATGACAATATATGTTCATACTTATATTTTATTTTTCCTTGCTCAATAAACGTAAAATAACATGGTATTGGAGGGCCAAGGATTTTAGAGGATAGTTAAAAATGGCCTAGATTAAATTTATTAGATCCCAGATACAGATTTCCGTTCGCTATAAAGGGATAAATGAACCCTCAAGTAGGTCATTTTGGGTTTAGAGCGGGTCCGCACTAATTAGCCACGCCCAGAAGTATCATAGGAGAAGCAGCACCAATTTTTTAGTATAAAGGTATCAGTTTATTTAAAAAATAACTGGTTCAATTAAAAATATCTACTATAAAATCGGCTAAACAATTTTATATTTCTTACGAGAGATTATTAGAAAAAAATACTAGTTGATGACAATTTTATTTTTTATTTTTTACCCAATAAATTAATTGAATATCTCTATCCTAGATCATTGTGTACTCCGACCACCATCTTATCCCGCCAGTTTAAAAATACTTTTTAATGTAAAACTCGTTATAATTTTCAAAGTGATACCAATTATAGTATACAATAATTAAAAGTCAACTGAGTAACAGATATCAATCCAACTCTACACACCTGAAGCAGAGAGAGATTCTTAGGAGATAAGGAAAAAATATTACACCACTTATATTATTTTTAAAAGTCTCGTAATATATATAAGCCAAGGTTGATGACACGAACAGAATAAACTTACTACCAAGTACGAACAGCAACGCAACGATTCTAGTCCATTTTCACACCATTGTTCCAATAGAACCTAATTGCTAAAAGCCCAGAGTTTTTGACTTGCTAATTGACGGAAAATCGAATTATGTAATCCGATTAACAGTGTGAGGATTATTAAAAGAAAAATGTTAATGATACCGTATGTTTAGCTCTAATTGCAAGTTTTTTTTCTTTGTTGTTGCTTTATTTTCAATTTAATATAGAATTTTTAAATATGAATTGACTATTAAGATACCATTACGATTATTGTTTAAAAAAAAAAAAAAAAAAATGCAGCTATAAGCACCATTTCTTCTAAAATGGATTATTTATACAGGATGATTTTTTAAAAATTATATATAGACATCTGTTTGTATTAAATGTAATACTTTTTAAATTATATATAATACATCTATTATGAAAAACCCCAAAACCCTACAATTTCGTAAGTAATTAATTCTTCTTTTAAACTCTTAACAAATTAAAAATATTATACGAAAGTAGGAACAGATCGATTTCTACATTTTTACTTTCACTTACCTATATATGAAATATATAGTAAGGGAAAGTATTGCGATCGTGAAAAATTTCGACTTTCGGTTTTCAAAGGAAATACACGTTTTAGGGTTCCCTGAGTTCAAATAAAAAAGTCCCGCGAAATGGTCTGTGAGTGTATGTCTCTGTGTATGTGTATGTGAACAGACTAGCTCAAAAACTATAAGCCGTACGAACCTGAAATTGGGTATTTGGAGTACGTATATGCCTGCAATGTAACAGCAAAAATTTCATCAAAATTGGTAATAAAGTACCCCTTATTTAATGACTTTTTACGTATTTTTCGATTTTCTCAAAAACGGCTCTAACGATCTTGGTAAAAGTCGGTATTTGATGTATTTATATGCTCAAGATATGACTATAAAAATTTCATCAAAATTGATGAATTGGTCAACCGGAGGGGGCACTTTATTTCGTAACTTTTTTCCCATTTTTACATTTTTCGATTTTCTTAAAAATAGCTTTAACAATTTTCATTAAACCATATTTAATAAGAATCAAGTATTCTTTGATATCAGGTAAGCTTTATCATTACCAAAATGTTCTGAGGGGGGCATAAATGAAGAAGGGGCATTTTTTGTTTTCCTGTAAAGTACCTTTGTTTTTGTTTATATGGAGGAATAATGTGTCTCTCGTTTGGCCTAAAAATAAGAAATGGTTAAATATGAAATATGGAAAAAAATCAAGTAAAAATATACGGGAGAAAAGAAGGAAAGAAAAATATTCCGTCAACTCATATAACACGTCCAGCTCACGCATGCGTAGTACGCCTTTAATGAGAGACCAATGTTTTATAATTAAAGATGTTCTGTTTATTTAATGGATATTATTTGTTTCTTGGGAACTATATGAAGTTTTCAATAACTACATAGAGAATTATAAAATCATACGACTTGGAGTATTATATGCTTGCATTGCCGAATTATCACAAGTAAAAAATTTATTTAATAATAAAAAAAATCTGGTGCGTGCGCGCAACACACAACTTTCACTTACCAACTTAACTTAGATTAGAAATTTTTTTCTCCTCTTTATGTTTTCTTTATTTTTATCATATCTCATATTTAGCCATTTGTTATTTTTAGGCGTAACGAGAGACAGTTAATTTCACCGTATAAACAAAAACAAAGGTACTTTATAGAAAACAAACAAACAAAAAAGGCCCCAACCCCCCCCCCCCCAAAAAAAGCCACCTCAGAACATTTTAATAATGATAAAGCTTACCTGATATTAAAGAACGCCTAATTGTCATTAAACATGACGAATTTAATAAAAATCGTTAAAGCCGTTTGTGAGATCATCGAAAAAACGGTAAAAATTGGAAAAAATATGAAATAAAGTGTCCGCTCGGTTTCACCAATTTTGATGAAATGTTGGCTATCACATCTTTGGCATATACATACATCAAATACCCAGTTTGATCAAAATCGTTAAAGCCTTTTTTGAGTATATAAAAAAAAAACACGTGGAAATGATACAAAATTTATTAAGTAAAGTCCACCCTCCGGTTGATAAATTTTGATGTAATGTTGCCTATCACATCTTTGGCATATACATACATCAAATACCCAGTTAGATCAAAATCGTTAAAGCCGTTTTTGAGAAAATCTAAAAAAACTTATAAAGTTATTAAATAAAGTACCCCCTCCCTTAGAGCAATTTTGATGAAATTTTTGCTGTCACATCGCGGGCATATACATACATCAAATACCCAGTTTGATCAAAATCGTTAAAACCGTTTTTGAGCAAATAAAGAAAAACATGTGAAAATGATACAAAATTTATTAAGTAAATTCTCCCTTCCGGTTGATCAATTTTGATGAAATTTTTACAGTCATATCTCGAGCATATAAATAGATCAAATACTCAGTTTAATCAAAATCGTTTGAGCCGTTTTTGAGAAAATCTAAAAAAACTTATAAAGTTATTAAATAAAGTACCCCCTCCCTTAGAGCAATTTTGATGAAATTTTTGCTGTCACATTGCGGGCATATACATACACTAAATACCCAATTTCAGGTTCGCACGGTTTATAGTTTTTGAGCTAGTCTTTACACACACTCACACACACACACACACACACACACACACACACACACACACACACACACACACACACACACACACACACACACACACACACACACACACACACACACACACACACACACACACACACACACACACACACACACACACACACACACACACACACACAAACACACACACACACACACACACACACACACACACACACACACAGACCATTTCGTGGGACTTGGTTAATTGGACTCAGGGGACCCCAAAACGTGTATTTCCGTTGAAAACCGGAAGTCGAAATTTTTCACGATCGCAATACTTCCACTTACTATATATTTCATATATAGGTAAGTGAAAGTAAAAATTAGTGTACTTTAAGGAGCAAATACCAACAAAAATAAGTAAATGAATGTGGAAAATTGTGTGACTTTGAAAAATGGCATTTAACAAAACACGTCAATTTCTAATCAAAGTAAGTTGGTAAGTGAAAGTTGTGTGTTGCGCGCATCGCGCCAGATGTTTTTTTTTTTAAGTTCATTAAATCCTAATAGTACAGCATATTTTATGCTTAATGTTTATGAACGCATCGTAATATTTGGAAAGTATGAGAAAAGATACTAACATTCCTCAATGTTACTCAATGTTATGCCTGCAGATACTTCTTCTTTTTAATCAATTACTCTTCTACCGTATATCAGCATAGAGGATCCTTCTTATGGAGCCCGATATGTACTCTAAGCATGACTAGGAGGTCGGATTACCTTACCCGGCAGTTTAAAAAAGGATTTTTTAAATAAAACTCGTTATAATTTTCAAGGTAATACCAATTATAATCTACACTAATTAAAGGTCGACTCAGGAACAGATATCAATCTAGCTCTGCTCACCTGAAGGAGAGATTCTTAGTGAATAAGAAAATAGCATTTCTTACTTCCTAAGAAACAAGAAAAGAAGCATTCCTGTCTTGCACCAGACGGCTACCCCTGATCCAGTCCAACCCTCTTCGAAAGCCTCTTTGATCGCCTCCTCCCTCTCCCATTTCCTTTGGGACTTAGGTCTTGAGATTTTTAATAGTCTGCAGGAACAAAAATGTTAATTCTAATCAAATTCCAACTATTCTCGCAATTTCCAGACCTACTGACGGACTCTGGAGATCATTGAAGAACTGCTGATAAGTAAGACAGAGATAGAGGAACAATAGCTTCCATGAGTAATTATTAGGGCGTGCTACTGGAGGAAGTTGGTCACATTCGATAAGACACAGTTGCAGAAGTTTGATTGATCAAAGGACCTGACTATTTCAGATAACATCTGTATGAAATAGGATTACCGTATGTGTGTTGCAATAGAACCTGAGAATCTTAGATGACACAGAAAGAATTTTAGAAAAACAACAGGCTTTATTAACCAATAGTTAATATCGCTAGATTAGTGAAGTTCTTATCCAGTTATATTCTCAGTTTTCAACAGTTTGTGTTTATTAATTTTCTGAGTGATTAATAGAAGCTTTTTCTATAAAACATCATTTTACATAACATATAAAAAGAATAAATATTTAATGCTAGAATTCTCCCAAGATCAAACCTCAATCCCACTGATGAAGACTTGGTAGAAGGAAGATGCCTTATCAGGTCAATGTGCTAAAGGAAAGGAGAGATTTTCAGTTTGGGAACTATGAGACATTTTCAGAAACCAGGGTTAATAATGAATCCCGCCCGAGTGCCATCAGAAGTAGATCACGAATACCAGGAGTATAGGACGACCACTTTGGTGACAAAATCGTCTATTGAAATGGAGCACGAAAACATAGAAACTGACATTGTGGTCTGGGACTGTTCTAGATCTTGAGCTATTTTTATTGTCTGACTATGCGTCTTATGCAAGATTACTGATAGATCGTAATCTTGATATCTTACTTGAGTTTGTTCCTAGCCGAACCCAATTACTAATTTAGCTTCTTCTATAATAAGGAGATTACGAATGAATCTTGCGGTTGCATTCGAAAAAAACATCGAAAATACTTTGTTGTTCGATACAATAGTGAGCACATAACCTGAGTGAATGGGGTAGGTTGACTTATTTTCAACATTTCCTAAACAATTGGTGAACCATTTTGTATTAACCCTACTTCCACTCCAACATGATTAATAGTTATTTCTAGTGCTTTGTTTATATTTAATCGAAACTACAACATTAGTAGTTAGAAAGTAGTTGGCGGACCACAATTACAACTACTTTAGTTTAACATTTATAAAACTACAATTATTAGTTGTAACTTCAACCACAATTATTGATAATGGGTGGTTTTAATCAATATTAAGTATTTCCAATGAAATTCAGCTAATATAAAAAATCGTTAAAAACCTAAGATTAAAAAATAATGTAATGCATGAGAAAAAATAGAAAAAAATTGGATTTCAAAATAGATTTTCAACAAAAATGAAACAATTGTCTATTTTGAATATAAAATGCAAAAGAATTGTTAACTTGTTTTAAGTTCTTGTTGAAACATACCTTATAATTTCGCAAAAACGTGTGGTAATGTGAGTTACTGTAATTAGAGCACCGCAACTTCAGTTACAACTATTAGTTGTAGTTGAAGAAATGCAAACTAATTTAAAAAGAAAGAAACTAGTTTTGAACTACAACCAGTATTAACACGCTGCCAACTACAAACTAAAATTAGTTGAGTTGTCTCAGAAGTTAATTACTAAGTTACACTAGTTAACTAGTGTTAATCCAAAAGATATTCAAAGAAGTAATAATAAAATAATCATGATAATAGTTACCCACATGAGCTGAAAGGTATCGATGTAATTATTATCTGGCATTACGTACTGCTCCAGTATCGATTTTCACTTTTCCTGAATAGTTTAAAATAATAATTTAAAAGAAATAAATTTATGTATAGCAGCACTGGGTTGTGATATGACTTGTTAGTCACATGAAGTCTATTTTATAATTTTCCAATAATTGTCAAGAAATAAAATTTTTGACGTTTTAAAAAAAATTGTTAGTTTAACTGGCAATGATATATACTACATTTTGATTACAGTATTTTTCAATTTCGATTATTATTCAATCACTAGTAAACGATAGCCTTCCCACAATGACTCCAAGCCCGGATACCGAGGTCAGGGGTGAGGCTTAGAAACTCAGAGAAAGTTTTAGAATTAATCGATTCACCGACACATTACAGAAACTTTTTTTTTTCTCCATTGTATATTAAAGTTGAAAATATACAAAATACAAAGGAATCACCTAATAATTAAGTCAGTATAACTTAAACCATATACGTATTTGAAAATAAAATGAACGCTAGTGACTCGAGAATGACAGTTTTGCATTGTTTTATTCATTTTTTTTTTTTTTTTTACCAAATGGTTTTCCAGAGATAAAATTTAAAAAGCTGCTGTTTTAGAAAAGTCGGTTTGGAACAACTAACATTTATATAAATAACCATATCTTATCTAAATCCTCCGATTAATGTATTAGGATTATCTTTGGAATCGAATACCAATATATTGTAGAAGCGAAAAGAGTATCATTCATCCTTAATATCTTTCTGAACTAAGAATTGAAACTAAGAATTTCCGAGCACTACAACTACTCACAAGATCATATTTTTATGTAAAAAAAAAAAGGTAAACAGCTTCTCATAAAGTCTTTCTTAATAAATACTTTATGCAAAAACTGGTTCGTGTTGACTAAAAAATGGTTCATTACCATTATTATTTAATATTTAACTACATATTCTATAATTAAATGTATGATGCGACCAACCAGTAAGCATCCATAAATTAGTTTAAACAGAATCATAATATAATAAAAGAATGTAACTAATTTTAAATTCATAAAAACTTTTCAAACTCTTATATCATCTCACACGGAGTGTAGAGTTCAAACACAAGATTTCTTAAATGAACTGAGAAACCAGAAACACTAAAAAATTTCATTTTGTTTTTTGGACTCCTTGCGTACTGAGACACGTAACCTGAGATTATTATAAGTGCAAAAGTAGATAATTTTCTTCAGCTTTTCCATAAATTTGAATTTGTGGGCCTTTAGGGTAACTTAATGCGATTGATTGTATTATTTCCAAAAGTTTTCCTGGGAAGCATTTATTAAAAAAAAAATTTTAAATATGAATGATGAGAATTATAAAATAAATACAACCACAGCCCGGATAGAAATCTGTTTATATAATCTTTAAAATAATCTTTAAAAAAGCATAATCAAGTAAACAAAGAATAATTACCTATCTAACAAAAATAAAAGTAAATAACCCTATAACGCAGCAACCAATGAAGATCTTGAGGTCAGTTCCTGGACAAGAGTTACTTATTCTTGACACAAGTTTATTCAAGATGCCGATGTGATTAAATGCTAAGAAATTTTTGCGAGGTGCATTCCTCGATTCGATAAACGACTTGTTGCTAACGATTCAAAGTTACAATCTAACTTCTTCTAATATAAAAGAGAAGATTTATTCCCATGCCCAGACTCATCCTCTTCCGCATTCGCAACCAGAGAAGTAACCAACTGAGCTTTATGTATATACTATATATATAACCAACTGAACTTTATGTATATACTATATATATAACCAACTGAACTTTATAGTAACTTTTAAGTTAAACAAACTTGAAATCCTACCTTTACTTGTCCCCTCTTCATGTTCACCTGAGCGTTGAGATCCCTCAAGTAATCGACGGGTCCAGAAGTGTCTTGCCATGCTTCTTTACTGGAAATGAATACTTTGTATTACTTTTTCTTTTGCATTTATCATCGATATAAGTTAGGAAAGGTGTAACAGCATATAAACTACGATAAGAGGCACCTTACCCGTGGGTGATAGCCGTGTTGGTCACATCGCAGGTTTGCAGGTGAGAGGACTTCTTGAAGGATCTTCTCCTTGCCATCAGGGGAACCAACTCTATACCTCCGGTTAGCGCTTCCTGTAACAGTTATCTGTGGTTACTGCCATGTAAAAAGAAATTATATAATCTGAACCGATAACCCAAAAGGGTCTTGGAATCAGTCACTGTCTATTAATTAGTATACCATTGACAGGGGCTACTTTGGTCCTTGAGGGGTTACCTTGGTCCTACACCAAAAAATATTTTTCAATATTTGTACTGTGCAAACAAAACAAGACATATAGGTATTTTTGGGTTTAAGAAATATTTTATACTCTACTTGAGGGTATTTTAATAGTTTTGGGTTATTTAAAATTTTTACCATTGGCAACACTGGAGTTTTTGTAAACCTTTGTTTTGATCCTTCAATAGATCAACTTCTCCAAACTTTTCATCAAGGACAAATTCAGCAACAAGATAAAAATGAGGTACGTGTTAAAATATCATCAACAAAGGTTTTCAAAACCTCTAATGTTGCCAATGGTAAAAATTTTGAATTACCCTAAAACTATTAAAATACCCTCAAGTATGGTATAAAATATTTTGTAAACCCAAAAATACCTATATGTCTTGATTTGTTTGCACAGTACAAATATTGATTTTTTTTTTTTTTTTAGTGTTGGACCAACATAACCACTCAAGGACCAAAGTAGCCCCGGTCGACAATACTTGAATAGATCAGACAGATATAGCATTGATACATGGCTCATAAACGCGATGGTATCCTCCTTAATTAATAATATATTTTTTTTTAAGAATAACAATCTGGTAGATCCACGAATTTTTTAGTAGTATACAAAAGTACCTTCGCTCGAGAGCTGGGCTCGACCCCATTAACTTCAGCATAGTAGTTTAGTGCCTTAGTCACTCAGCTACTCTTTCCCTCTTTATTTTTTTATGTATTATGATTCATAGTAATGAAAATAATTAGAATGGATAAGTTACTTCGCAATTCCTAACTAAAATGTTTTCTTGATCATTGGAAACAATTCAAGCTTTGTTTCCGTTCTAAAAAAAATGTCTAAAAGGAAGTAGCGATTCCGTTACATTTATAGCATATCCCAGACAGGATAAACATTTTAACAAGAGTCTGTCTGTTAAAGATCCCTATCCAAATTATACCTGCATAGGCATAATTTCGGTCGCCCACTGTAGCATCGTCTGATTGGCCTTAGTAGTATAAAGAGACGCTAAACAAGCAAAAAAGCAAACAAAATTAACGAGAGACCGAATAAGTTTTATTTCCCGTCATCGACATCTTGATGTATCCGGCACCTCCCAAAACTCGTTACTCGTTGGACACTCTTCCCCAGAAAGGTGATCTCTTTGGACCGCATCACTGAGGAGTAAGGTCATGACCCTCAGTGCCAGGGAAAGGAGCAGGATACACTTTCCACTTGTTACAACGACACAGCGTCACCATTCTGTCCGCGACTCCATTACAGTTCGGCAACCATGTACTAAAAGGCTGAGGTATCCAAGTATATTATTTCCCTTTTCCTCCAACTCCAATATGCAAGGAGAGCCCGCAAAGTTATGAAATTAAACACGTATTGTATCAGTAGATTATCCGTCTTCCACGAAGCTTATCCCTCCCTATCTTCGAATTTCATTGGAGAGAGATCGAATGAAAATATTTCAATATGACTAACAAGAGGTTACCCCTCATGTCTTTTTCCCCTAAAAAATTGGAACATGCAAATTAAACATTGCTAAGATAAATACACTTACAAGCGGTGTCATAAATAATTGTTTTTGGTTACCTCTGGGGTAGAGTAGTGAGCATGAGCTTTATCCTTGATCATCAGCTGCTTCGGGACTTTGCCATCTATTTGGTCTTCAAGTCTGCGGAAAGCCTTCTCCCCCGTCCATCCCTGAGGGTAAAGGAATATAAAATGGATATAAATTAAAACGCAATTAGATATTTATTCAATTAAACTACAACTAGCCACCTTGGTTTGACAGTTTTATAATTACGGAAACCTTAAATTTAACAGTAAAGAGTCTACATTTCTGTGATCGCATTTATTCGAAATTTGAAGCTAGTTAAAATAAAACTATGCCTCTGATTTGTATGTAAAATATGTTCTAATTCCGATAAACATCGCCATAGATAAATTGACTAGAATAAAATTGAAAATCAGGCGTAAAGATGTAAAAGGGGTTAAATCAAAATTAATTTTTTTTTTTTCTGGAAACACCAAAATATGCATAATCTAGATGACTGATTATTGTGTCAACCATCATTTGCTCAGAATGTTATTTAACTACATCAGAAATGTGTTTGTAAAATATCGTCTAGCTTTTCCATCTACTAACTTTTTATTTTATTTTTACTTTCACTTACCTATATATGAAATATATAGTAAGTGGAAGTATTGCGATCGTGAAAATTTTCGACTTCCGGTTTTCAACGGAAATACACGTTTTGGGACCCCCTGAGTCGAAATAACCAAGTCCCGCGAAATGGTCTGTGTGTGTGTCTGTGTGTGTGTGTGTGTGTGTGTGTATGTGAACAGACTAGCTCAAAAACTATAATCCGTGGGAACCTGAAATTGGGTATTTAGTGTAGGTATATGCCCGCGATGTGACAGCAAAAATTTCATCAAAATTGCTCAACGGGAGGGGGTACTTTATTTAATAACTTTTTACGTTTTTTTCGATTTTCTCAAAAACGGCTCTAACGATTTTGATTAAACTGAGTATTTGATCTATTTATATGCCCCAAATATGACTGTAAAAATTTCATCAAAATTGATTAACGGGAGGGGGGACTTTACTTAATAAATTTTGTATTATTTTCACGTGTTTTTTTTATTTACTCAAAAACGGTTTTAACGATTTTGATCAAACTTGGTATTTGATGTATTTATATGCCCGAGATATGACTGTAAAAATTTCATCAAAATTGATTAACCGGAGGGGGGACTTTACTTAATAAATTTTGTATCATTTTCACGTGTTTTTTTTATTTACTCAAAAACGGTTTTAACGATTTTGATCAAACTTGGTATTTGATGTATTTATATGCCCGAGATATGACTGTAAAAATTTCACCAAAATTGATTTACGGGAGGGGGGACTTTACTTAATAAATTTTGTATCATTTTCACGTGTTTTTTTATTTACTCAAAAACGGTTTTAACGATTTTGATGAAACTTAGTATTTGATGTATTTATATGCCCGAGATATGACTGTAAAAATTTCATCAAAATTGATCTACGGGAGGGGGGACTTTACTTATTAAATTTTGTATCATTTTCACGGGGTTTTTTTATTTACTCAAAAACGGCTTTAACGATTAACAAAAATAAGATATGAATGTAGAAAAATGTGTGACTTTAGGAAATGATAATTAGCAAAACACGTCAATTTCTAATCTAAGTAAGTTGGTAAGTGAAAGTTGTGTGTTGCGCGCACGCACCAGATTTTTTTTTTTTTTCTATAAATTATATCGTCGTCACCATGCTAAAGTAACGAATGTGCAACTAAAATCCTATGCACATTCGTTACTTTAGCATGGTGACGACGATATTTGTCCCAATCTGCAAACGAAAATTAACAAAAAGGCATTCAATTAGTGGAAAATAAAAAATCCAGAGGAAAACTCCAGAAGAAAATTAATACGTTTTAATATCACAGAGGAACAGGGATTTACCCCTTTTGAAAATCGACACAAACTTTGAACGTGAAATTAGATTACATATGGTACATTTTAGTTAGGAATTTAGTTAATGAGTTAATAGTTAACGATAAAAACATTATGGAAAGCATTAAACATATTAAAAATGACAAATGTGAATGGACCACATTGCACGCCTCACCTTCACGCCTCAAATATTATATTTAAATTATTTTTTATTAGTTCACATTAATTTAACATGTTATTTAGATAATGAGATGCAATGGGCATATATTTATTTTCTCATCGTGTTTGAAGGATTCATTCAACTAGGAGGTAATTGCAAGGAGGAGAGTATATCTGTCATCAGAGTGAATAAATGGTTAAATCGGATTTCCTTACTTTTCGTAGGTTTTCATTACTAAGCGTTAAAATGCCAAAATAGGGGCTACTTATTACGACCATGAGACCATGTTAATAGTTTTTAACAGTAATGAGATATTAAAATTGAATAATTGTTCACCGACCGAATGTAGCAGATTTAACTTTATTCATTCACTACGAAGAAACCGACTCTATGCTTTTGTTTAGCCACTGAGATGACAGACATACCTAATTTTATTTTTTCATATTTAATTTAAATATTAATATCAATATTATATATATATATATATATATATATATATATATATATATATATATATATATATATATATATATATATATTTAAACATTTAGATGGTCCCTTACAACTTACCAAGGAGTGAAGGAAGTTCATTCCGACTCTGGCAGGGTGCCTCCACTGATGCCCACCAGGTCCTGATCTTCCGAACTCCGTAGTCATTCCTTCCTTCCATGTTAGCGGTGAAACAGTTTAAATTAGGCAGAACAGTTTAACGTTTACAGTTCAAAGTTTAGTAGCAACTTTAACTAAAGCATCCCCTTCATAAAAAGTTTAAGCGTGGCAAAGCTAATCAGGTCGACTGCGTCAGTTTCCGAAATAACTTTTTATCTGATATAGCGCAATACAACATTTATAGCATAATATATTCAGCAATTTAACAAAACGAATTCATAAAAGAAGGGTGTAGCAAAATTAAAATCATTATTAAAAGCTATTGTTGCTCTATTAAAAAAAAATAAAAAAATGTATCTGTCTCTCAGGATGATAGAACTATTGACGCATATTATTGTAAATCATGATTAAATAAATACCAACTACTGCAAAAGCTGTACAAAATTTTTAGGTGGTATACATAGTATCTATAATTTTCAAATATAGACAAAATCAGATACTTTCAATCGATCTTTGTAAGCAACAAATTTATTATAAATAGCAGAAATCAATTATTTTATATAAAAAGAAATAATTTTTTATAATTAACATTTATAATTTTTAAAAAAATGATAATTCTTTATTAAGTAAGTATATGTTATTGTAACATTTATTTAACATTGTCGTGAACATTTATAGATGTTCACAACGAAGAACTAATTAACATTTTTTAAATAACAATATAAAAGAGAATAAACAATTTTATATAAAAGTATATAAATTAAACACACATTAAAAAGAGAAAACGTAAAATAACGTAAAGATAATAAACTCCGCGTTAAATGCTTTCGACAGTTCTATTATTGAAATTTCTTCAGACTACCTATTTCCTCTGTCAATTAAAGTTTTTTCTTATGCATAGTTAGTTAAGGGAAATAATGATAACATTACATAAATTTTATTTTATAATAGACTCAAATAAGTCTCTATAAAAATTTATGATTCTATTTTGTTTTTATCATGATTAGAAATCTATGTTGTTAAATTTCTGAAATTAAAACATCAAAAAATAAATAAATTCTACCAAATTCTTAACATAATCCTTACGTCGCAGATACTTTTCATTTCATAATTTTTCTATGGTTTTGATATTCTTCATTAGTTTCGAAACAGTGTTATAATTTTATAACAATATTATAATTATTATTAACAATAATTGTGTGTCATAATACAACCGAAATTTATACTAAACCAAAAAGGATTTTTATATATATTTATTTATTTTTTATTTTTTATGAATCCAAGACCTGACAATTCTTATATATCATATATTTTTAAGTATGTATTAAATTTTATTCGACATTAATGAAAACTGTAAGGGGTTGAAAGTTCAGTGAACTTGGTTATTTATAAAGGGAGACAAAAAAATAAATAAAAATTTTGTACTAAATTTATTTTTACAAAAGAAGAAATCATTAGTTATTAGTCATCAATGTCATGAAGTGGATCAAAAAAAAAAAAAAATTCCAATAATAAATTAGTCGTAAAATAGTACCGGTATTATTTCTCAAAGGATTTTTTGTGGTTATTCATTTAATAATTCATCGAATTCAATTATTGAACCATCATTTCAAATACTAGCTTATCCGAAAACGGATAAAAATATTGATTTTCTCCAATATAAAACTGGAAAAAATTATGAAGTAGATACTTGCTCATAACTCAAAACAACTAATTTAAGTCATGTAAAAAAAAAAATTGGAAGTACTTCGAAACACTAAGAATTATAAAAAAAACTTGGAAAATGGAGCATTATTAACTATACCATATTAAAGTTTGTTTTGGTGAACTACATTTCTACTATCTGGTTACTGAATAATGCGAATTTTTCGCGGGGACTATCATATAATTGTTATATATATTTTTTTTATTGCTTTGTAATGAAATCATGCCGTTCTCTTTCCATTTCTTCAATATTTATTTATAATTTTACGCGATAAACATTTTTGATAAAATTTTTTACATACGATGCGTTTCATTTAATTTAACCGTACATGTATTTGGTTAGTCGCTAAATCCTGAATTTGTGAATTTTATTTTCATGCAGCTGTGGTTTCGTAGATTTTTTCTTAAAACTTTTATTTCTTTATCAATTCATTTTTAAATATAAACTGGTGACTTATGTATTAATAGGGATGAAATAGTTAATGAATTAAAATTCAAAAGAAAAATACTATACATTAAATAAAAGTATCCATAAATTTAAAAATTTAAATCTTTAGACTCTGGTGCAGCATTAGATTTAGTATGGCGTTCTATGTACCGATAATTATCAACTATTGCTGCAGTTACGTGAAGTGCACCTACATCTTGCAGCACTACTGCATGCAGGCAGCCCTCACCTGAACCTCTTGCTGCAGCCGCTTCCGCCACTCCTCTGCACGCCGCTGTTGCTTCTCTGCCATCTGCCGCTCTGCGCAGAACAACATCGATTTCACTTTCAATCTCATTCACATCTAGCGGCTATTTCTACGAGGAAAAGTCTTTAATTGGCTTGCCTAGTTTTCTGAAAGTTGGAATTCTCTTTTTAATTTGTTCTCCCGCACACCCATTGGGTACCCAGGAATTTCCAACCGTTTCTAAGATAATAACGAGGAAGGCCACTTTAATCTCGGAGACAATAAATTATGTAAATTTCACAGCGACTACTTGTTGCTGTAATAATCCACTACAAAGTAATGGCGTATTTATTTTGTAGCTTATAAAAATTCCTCCTTCAAAATTTTTGGTGGTAAAGAATTTCAATATCTTTGTTTTTTCCACCTGCTATTAACCTGCATATGTATTCAAGTAATTATATTTTAAGAGGAAAATCAAGCCATTTATATATCTCAGCTAGAGCTGATAAAGGAAAACTACTGGCAAATTTGGATTCAGCGCACCAATTATACTCAGAATCAGCTATAAAACTCTCGTCACCAAGACAACTGTAGGCCTATGATATGATTTCAGACAACTGATGTAGCATTCTAGTTAAAATCGTACTATCTTAAATATTTTATAAGTCATTTCGTATTTTTTTGGAACTGCATAAATAAATATGAGGCAGTAAGCTAATCACAATCCTTCAGATAGGAGTCTAAAGTACCGTGTCAACTTGAGTCAAGTTCCGAATGACGTCTAAGTCCTGGTCATTGATGATTCAGTAAGCATAGCAGCGACGATTACCCTTTTGATCTCTCCTCCCTTGATCTCAGCAGCATGGACCATTACAGAATTTATAATTTATAGTTTATACCATAGTTAATAAATAACTTACTAATTATAGAGGGACTGTACATGAAGCAATTAACAAATATAATTCTTTATACAGTAAAAGTACTATTTTCATGAACATCGCGCATAAGAAATTGACAGTAGAGGATTGTGATTAGACTGGAACAATTTCTCCTGAAAAAAAATGTTTTAGGTCTGATGGAGTTACAACAAGGAAACTGTGAGCTAGCTGTTTTCGATGACCATACCTTAAATTTCTTAATAACTTAAATCTTAAAGTGAGTCAAAGATATTTTTATTTAAAATCAATGCATAATTAACAGCACAAACTATAACATTGAATAATTAAAAGTATTCTGCTATTTCCAGTTAAGTTTCGTTTATTCCATAATCGACGGAAAGATGTTATGTAATATAACATTATTTACATATTATGTAATATGTAATATAATACTATATATAAGGAGCGATGGACTGGACAGTTAGTCTTGTTCTGAAGCTCAAGTCATATGGTCATTAGTGTGTTACAAAGTAATAATTTTTATAACCTATCTAATTATTTGTGTTCTCATAATTTGTGTGGCATTGAACATTATTTTGGTTTGAATAAAAATTGTTTAACCCACATAAGTGTTACAGTATTGTGGAAGAGATGTGACTATTTATAAAAATGTGCCATAATTATTATAGTGTTTTAAAAAAGAATAAATACTTAACAATTGCTTTCTGCTGAATCTAATCCCTAACTTATGTTAATATTACAAATAAAAACTCATACCCAGTTCTAGACGATATGATGCTTTTATCTCTGGCAAAAATCCGTATCTCCAATGAATATCCACTGATCTCCGCACATCGGGATGGTTTTGAAATCGGAGTTCTGGGTCGGAAAATTTTACACGTCTCCTGATGGCAGGAAGGTTCGGTATCCCACAATCTGTATTCTATAAAAATAAAATCATACTGATTGCTATAAGATGTTAAAAATTAGGTGTTAAAAGTATATATGCCTAATTTTTAACATGGATCCACAACTATCCCTCTATGTTGGGTTTTTTCTATTGATTAATTGAGAAAAAAGTTGTTACCAGCACTGCCAATAATTATAAAATTGATGAAGTAGATAAAAAATAAAAAATAAAATAAATAAATTAGGATCAGCTTGATCCTATTTGAAGCACTCGAACGTGCTAGGAAATCTGTTCGAATTATTTTGTATGATTATTTATGTATAAACACCATTAACTGATGGTTGAAGAAACACCCATTTATTGATTTTAAAATTTTATTCTTTCTTAAAATAGTTCTCAAAGCCATCTCATAATATGAACTAGGAACCCTCCACCCAACACATTTTAGGTATTTATGTTTTTTATATTTTGTACCAGGGGCCATCATCCCAAATTTTTTTCTATAATCCGTCCCTGTAATATGACTTGCCATCTATATCCATGGAAATACTGCCGCGCTTTGGTTCAATCCTTTCAACAATGTCAATATGAGCCTTGAAAATGAACCTAAATTAGTTCATCGTTCGTTCATGATGAGGTTCTTCTTGGATGTGTCAACCAGAACCCAAATGCAACAACTCATGATATAACGGAAGGAGTATGTCTGAGCTTCTATATGCTATTACAATATGGGCGCACGGAATTTCGAAGTTCCGACCCACATAATTCGTTGATTTTCTTCGAAATCCGAAATATGAAAGGTTTTGGAAAAATATTATTACAATTAAGGAAAAATGGAAAAAAACAGTGAGTACGGCCAGGTAATTTCGCTCAATCGAAGATTTGCCGAATTGGTTTAGGGAAAGTGATAGATGCTATGTTTGGTGGAACCTGAAAGGCATTTTGAGGATGTTTGTCTTGCAGGAAGAAGATGGTCGAGCAGTGGACTGAAAGCTTTAAGGGAACAGCTGGCCGGAGTTTAAGCAGTTTAGAAAACAAAATAACCCGTTTGGTCAAAAGGAACCAAGACGCTTTGCAACAGGATAATGCCGCTGCAGAAATTGTTGGCAGAAAGATGTGTGAAAGTGAAGAGATTTTTTCATGAAATTTTGAGAGAGGTAGTGGGAAAGAACTATATAATGAAAAGCGAGATGCAGTGTTAAGTGATCTGGTGCTGGGTAAAGTGACCTTTGCTGGCTTTATGCCGGTATCGAGAAAATGTGTTTGTGGTTTGAGTGTCCTTAATGATATATGTTTCCTTATGTCTGTGTTTTCTTTTCATTCTACTATACTCTACATTATAGAAGCCGTACAGATTAGGTTTGAATGTAAGCAACATCATCATCGAGCTATGTCCCGCGATCGGAAAGGCGAACGTTACTAATGATGCGTTTTGCAAATTGAGTACTCACCGGTTGGTACGGGACACATTCCCCGAGGTTCTGCCTCCGGTTGCTGTAAGCATTGGGCGCACCTCCACCAGGCAAACCGAACGGCCAATACACTGGCATCTGCGAGCTCTACCACCAAGCAAAGCGATTAGAATGCATTTTACTTTAAGTAAATAGTGCTAGTTAGACTATAAAACAATATGCTTAGTCATTGAAATAACATTTATAAACTGAGTTAAAATAGAAGAGTTTTAAAATAGAAAACCGAACATAAGTACTTAATAAACGTTAAAATAACAAAATAACGCATTCGGAGGAAAGTCATATTCACACATTTTTTTTTTTCATTCCTTTTAACGGAATCATCAATGTGTTAATTAAGAATTGACATTGGTACAGGAGGTCGTTTTGGCCAGATACCTTAGAAATAAATCATAATTTTATTGAAAGAAGTTTAAAAAATAATTTTAAGACCTCATAGCTTGCTAAAAGTCATAGGCTATGCCAATAATCAATAAAATACAATTAAAATACTTTTGTTAACAAATAAAATATATTACAATATTTTATTACTCATCACTCAAAAATATTGGATATCCGAACGCATTCTAATTCAAAACCTTTAACCCTGTTAATTTTTTGTCTCCGAGATTAATTCTCAAAAATTATAATATCAGGTACTGTTGAGTTTTTAAAGTTTAAAGTTTCAATAAAAAAATGAAAATTGATATTGACAACTATGATTTGTATTCTCATTGTAAATAAAAATGAATATAGGTAGGTAGGTACCTTGAACATTTCTTCTTTCTTTCTTATTTCGTCATCAACTTTTTTCCTTCTCCAAAGTTCTTCTCCAACCTCTCTATTCCACCTTCCCCTTTCGCTAGGTGGGAGAGTCATCATTGTATCAACCATCTTCTATAAAAATAAATATTAATACTAATGAAGGAGTGATAATAAATATTATAAACCAAAAATATGCGAGATGGGGGGAAGGGGATTAGTGCAGAGAGGGGTTTGACTTGGCTTTGATGAGATCTGGGTGGGGCAGTAACAGCGTACCGCCCATGTTACACGTGACACCCAGGTTAGGCTTCCGGCAGGGTCAATCTTTTCTCTTCAAAAATAAAATATTTAAAATTATTGAATTTTTTTTATAAAATTAAATTAATGTACATTTTTTTATTTTAATAAATCTAATATTGGTCTTAAAATCAGAACGGCTTTATTGAATGAAAATAAAAACAAAAAAGAGATTTTCATTTCAATTAAATAATTAATTAGAAAAGCACTGTTGTTCAACAAATAATAACGACAGAAATAAAAAAAAAGGAACAATAAATATAAATATATAATCAGTAAAATAACTTTGAAGTGTTAAAATCTATATGTTTTAAAATAACTTCACTGGCTAAAATCGTTACTATTTGGCAACAAGCAACTTATTTTCAATGAATAATTATTAGCTAATTTATAGATAAAAAATCGGACAGAAGCTTTTACGAAAAACTTTCAACATTACTCATCCGGGCTTTCAATGACTGTACATTATTTAAACAAGCGCAAGTAATGAAGTCATCAACGAATCTTAAAAAATTGGTCAACTTCAGATACATAGGTACTCGGAGTACTTCCTCCTAAAATTATATAACGTGAAATAGTAAATTTAGTCTGTAAAATAGGTAATTAATTTTTTTTTGCTTTCTTAATTTTATAATTACGGAGCTATGAGCATTTAAAATCTAAATAAAAAATATCTGAAAATATTTTCTCCTAACACTCGAATTAGTAGGAACGATTTTCAATGTTTTAATGTAACAGCTATATTAAAAATAAACCTGAATAAATGAACGAATTAATTAAGTTTCACATTTTTCCCTTTTTTTTTCGTAATTCTATCAAATTTATCGTTGAGGATGATCCTCGATTTATTTCACGATTTTTTTTTTTTAATTTATGTTTTTTAACACCTGTCGTTCTCTGTTGTGTTTTCTTTCTTCACTCATATCATTTCTAAGCGTCAGATTGAACCGAGGATTTATTTAAATATACAGGGTGTATCGCAAGTAGATGACAATATGCAAGATGGAAAAACTAGATCAAAAATGTAGTTAAACGCCGCCAACCGCATGATTCTATCTCATTCCGTTGCGCAGATATGCCGTTCCTAAGGTTATTTCGAGAAAACCGTGTTTTTTGTAGGAAAACCTCAATTTTCTCTGCTTCCACACATTTTTTTTCAATGTTCCATCACAGTTTTGAATTCAGCATTAAATTTCCTTTAAGCCTAATGCACATTCAATGTTCACAAGTATCTTTTCAAAAGCGCGATAACAGATCAAGAAATAAAAATTTTAAAAAAGTGTTGTCAGTGACAAATTTTCGAGGATCACTACTCTTCCAAAAAATATCCTGCAAGCTGCCGAATATCACAAAAGTTGTAAAATTTAATTACCTTTCTAACGGTGTACTCAAAACTGCAATTGTCTCTCAATTTTGTAATGCAATTGGAATGGGAAGGAGAAAAAACTGATGTTATGCTTATTTTGTAGGATCTTATCTCCAATAAATTTAATTTATTTTTTATGTAAATTACAAATACTTATTTAATAAATCTACTATGGAGGTGATTGAAACCTAAAAGAACCTGAAGAACCTGTCTGGCTTGATGAATGTTTTTGTTTACTTCTTAGGGATTATGTTCGCATTAAGGTTTGTTTGCCTTATCTCTTTAATTCTTCGTCTACCTACTTTGTGTTTAATACTGATAATAATTGTCAGTATCGTGCAAATCTTCAGTCTGTTAAGTAAGTTTCGATTTGAGTTCAAGAAGAAAATGCCAAATTTATACACAGCTGAAGAGTACGTTGACATGATTTTCGCATATGGGGCTGCAAGAGGCAATGGTCTTCGTGCACAAGAAGAATATCGCATATATCGAATATGTTTCCTAAACACTTATCGCATCATGAGAGAAACAGGCTCTATTCCAAGACAACCTGTTAACTAAGCGGGCCGAGCTTGAAGGGACGTTGAAGACATTTTGACTATTTTTGATAATGATCCATCAACTAGTACCCGTCGCGCTTCAAATCAACTGGAAACATCGCACTCTACAGTCTTTAGAGCTCTCAGGGAAGACAATCAATATCCTTATCACCTGACTACTGCCCAGGAGTTGCTACCCCGTGATGTGGAGCTACGGATGGTGTTTGCGCGATGGTATGTTCAACAATGGCACGAGAGGCGTAACTTCCCTGATCGTATAATTTGGACAGATGAGGCAACATTCACACGTGCGGGAATTTTTAACTCACGCAACTCTCACCTTTGGTCTCATCATAATCCACATGGCACTAGGGAACACCACTTCCAATATCAGTTCAGTGTGAACGTGTGGTTAGGAGTCTGTGGGCAGCATATGACAGAGCCCGTTTTCTTACCTCGTCGGTTTAATTCAAATACTTTTTATGATCTACTTTGGATGATATAAGTGCGGCACTCCTCGAAGCAATACCACTTGAAGAAGATCTATGGAGGCAAATGGACGGGTGTCCAGCGCATAATGGACGAGCTGTAACGAATTGGCTCAATCAACAGTACCCAGGAAGATGGATTGGGAGATATGGACCTGTGCATTGGCCGGCCCGAAGCCCTGATTTGACGCCACTGGATTTTTATATTTGGGGTAGGCTTAAATCGGAAGTGTACAGAGTACCCATTCAAGATATAAACCATCTGATCGCAAGAATTCGCGAATCATGTGAAGCAATGAGAGCTGACCGTGATCAGATTCGAATGGCTACATCAGCTGTGTTAAACAGATGTCGTCAGTGTGTACTGCAAGGAGGAGGCAGTTCCAGCAACTTTTGTAATGTTCAAAGGCATTTTATTTACTATTTAACTTTCATGTAAGAATTAATTTAATTTTTCTTTGTAATTTACATAAAAATAAATTAAATTTATTGGAGATAAGATCCTACAAAATAAGCATGACATCAGTTTTTTCTCCTTCCCATTCCAATTGCATTACAAAATTAAGAGACAATTGCAGTTTTGAGTACACCGTTAAAAAGGTAATTAAATTTTACAACTTTTGTGAGATTCGGCAGCTTGCAGGATTTTGTTTTTGGAAGAGTAGTGATCCTCGAAAATTTGTCGCTGACAAGACTTATTTAAAATTTTTATTTCTTGATCAGGTATCGCGCTTTTGAAAAGATACTTGTGAACATTGAATGTGCATTAGGCTTAAAGGAAATTTAATGCTGAACTCAAAACTGTGATGGAACATTGAAAAAAAATGTGTGGAAGCAGAGAAAATTGAGGTTTTCCTACAAAAAACACGGTTTTCTCGAAATAACCTTAGGAACGGCATATCTGCGCAACGGAATGAGATAGAATCATGCGGTTGGCGGCGTTTAACTACATTTTTGATCTAGTTTTTCCATCTTGCATATTGTCATCTACTTGCGATACACCCTGTATATCACAAATTCGATACTATCAAACGTTTAAGTAATATTTTATAGTATAACGAAGAAGGTAGATGGGCGTAGCATCAAAAACAAGCAAACAGACCTTTTAACTATTTTAACAATTACGACAACAAATGCAGCTAAGATTTGACCTCTAGAACCTATGGAAAAAGTTAGTAAGACAAAAAAAAGATATTAATAACATAGTCCTTCTTGAATTAGTCTAAATCAACATTAACATTATTCTACATCAACATTTAATCAATTATATTTTGAGATATACAATTATTTTTATAAATTCCAATACGTTGAAATGCACAAGCGCATCAACTTATACGCATGTCTTTTTATGCTAGCAACAAATAATAGGGGAGCTGTTGGAAAATTAGGAAGGTGGCAAAATACAACTTTTGGTAACACTACTACTATGCCACTTCTGGACGTGGCATGTTTTGACAAGTCACGTGACCGTGATATTAAGCAACTCGCGGTGCGTCCATTTCTGTTAAAAGGGGACTTCATTGTCGCTGATTTCGACCTAGCTTGGGTAAAAAAACAGTGATTTTTGATCTTGTTACAGTCAATTAAATGTATCATTGCAATGAGTTGAAATTATTTTTACAGTATAAGAAACCAAAATATATTATCTTAAACAATAAGCAACAAGTTAATCACAAACACTTTTACGTAAAATTTAGATATATGAACTTAAACATGGAATATTACTAAAATTTATTTACCTTTTATGAAATCAGTTAGAATCTTCTTGCCTATATCGGCATTGAAACTATTCTGAAACGGGTTGTGCTTAGTAACTGGGTCAATACGAAAACCTAGGGCATCGAACCAGTCCCATCTCCACTTATTTCCTGATTTCATGTTCTCACGCATTTAACATTTTAAATACGTAAAGATATAACTATAAATACATATTAAGTACGAGATTTTGAAGTAATATAAAGAAGTCGCTCTTATCTTGACAACTGTCACCAAGACCTTAATAAAATACTACTTGTTGGAATCATATTTTATGAAGTTATCCAGTTGAATCATTTATACTCAGGCCCAGAATAACAAGCAATACATATTTCTCAATCATCCATCAATTTTTTTTTCTATCTAACATCCCACTAATATAATGATACATATCATTACATGTTAATAACTTTTTAATCGTAATATCACAACTCAATTAAACGTAGCTACATCTCATGATTTCCTTTAATTAAAATAGCACAAGAATTTAATGAAATCATTGTTAAACTGAACGTGTAATAAGAAGTGTACAAAATTTGAAAAACATGTAAATAATTAATTACCTAGTTAGGAATAAATTCGGTACAACTCAAAAATTGTGTTTTTAATAAAAAAGATAACTATCCCAGAAAAAGTTAGATAAATATTAATTATTGAGTTGCGCCGGTTACTCAGTAGTTTCAAATTAGTGATGTATGAAACGTTATGTTAAGAACTGATTCAGTTTTGAAAAAATTGTCCTAGTTATTTACATTAATTTTTAAAGCTTAGATTTATTACCAGTCTAAATATCCTGTGTCACCATTCTCATAGTTTCATATTACTGCAAAAATGGCGGTTTATCTCCACTCAATGTTTCTGCTGCTGACCGATAAATTGGAAAGCATAAGGTTAATACATTAAACGCGCTTGGAAACCATTTTTTGAATTATCTTTTTAAATTTAAAAAAAAAAACTGAAAGATTCGATTATCTTGAAAAATTAAAAGAAATAAGAATAAGACTTATGTATTAGAGTAATTGAAATCAAGGAGGCATCAGTAGCGTGCTGTTGATGTTTTTATCTCTGACGTGTCTTAGCCGCTAGACTGTTAATTTTTAGGTTTGAAGTTTAAAGACATTTAGTTATTAAGCGTTCTAATAAGGTGCATCAAAATGATACAAGGCGCATTAGATGAACTCCGGCGAATGAACAAACGCCAGGTATTATTTTTTTCCGATTCACTTACAGTCCCAGAATGAAACCTGCTGCTGTGTTCTTTGAATTTGCAATTGTAATAATTATTTAATAAATTACTATAGTGACAATCTAAGATCTCGTGTATTTTTTAGTTCATTTACCAATGTCTCAGTTTTGGAATGATAGTATCATCAGCCCTGATGATATGGAAAGGTTTGATGGTAGTCACAGGTAGTGAAAGCCCAATAGTTGTTGTTTTAAGGTAAGATAAAGTATTTATTCATAAATTCCATTGTGTATCTATTAGTTTGATTCTTAATAAAACGAAATTTCGATGGATTGTAAGAATTCATACATTCTTTGACTCCTGTCCAAGAAATCATGTACTTACAAAACCTGTTATAAAGTTCTACTTGTTTAATGTTTACTTTCAAATTATATTTCTTCAAAATATCATTTTTTCTAGGTTATAAATATAAAGTCTATATCTTAATTTATATAAATTCATTCATAACCATGTTGATCACACTTTTATGGAACATATATTCGTAAGATTCTCTATTGAAAGAAATCAATATCTAAATAAAGAAATTTATTTAATAGATGAAACTTTACAAATCGCTCGTTCCAAATCGTAAATTACATAACATATGGTTATCTTTAGTTAAAAGTTTCTCTACAACTATTCAAAAGTTTAACTTACTTCTTAAACATATTGGTCAATTTATACTTATTTTGCTATTTACAATCATAACCGAATGTTATAACATATTAATTTTATCTCTTTTACTGATTAATTATTGATCTTTCATTTTAGTGGTAGTATGGAACCTGCTTTCCATAGAGGAGACTTGTTATTCCTTACAAACTATGAATCAGATCCTGTTCGAGTAGGAGAAATTGTAGTTTTTAAAGTAGAAGGAAGAGACATTCCTATCGTACATAGAGTTGTGAAGCTGCATGAGGGGTAAGTTTTTCTTTAACAGATACCCTTAAAAATAACTTAACGCAATTTCTATGTTGCTTCTTGGCATGGTCTTGGGTTATGTTACAGTGATCTAAGCCATCTCCTATTGCGTCCTTTTCAGAGAAGAGGATGTAGCTTTATGAGATCCCTCATTTTGACTCCCGCTCACTCTTTATAGATAAACACTCTCCACCCCCCCCCCCAAATGTGTCCTTTCCTATTGAGATCGGGACCACACTAAAGGCATCATATCGTCCACTCCCAGAAACGAAAATAATTCTATGTTTGGACTTTTATTATTAATATTTCTATTTTTATGCTATCATAACAATTTTTCATCAGCATCTTGTTCTTTCAGCCCCGAAGAAGACTATGGTTGGGTGGGAATGTAAGCTGCTAACTAAAGTTCTTATTGTCTGCAAATCTTTTGTTGGACCCCCATCTTGGACCAATTTTTTCCTTATGGTCAATTATTATTTATTTCATTAAACATTGTAGATATAACAACTGCTTTGTTTAGATGAAATTCATGTGTTCATTTTATTAATACACCAAAGCCGAGAACCATTTTTTTTCTTATTCAAGGGACGTATTAAAACTTGAGAAAATTGATTTAAAAAAAAAAAAAAAAACGATTTCATTATGATTCTAATAATTACTAAAAAAAAAAAAAAAAAAAAAAAATCTTTGAATAATAATTTTAATAAAAAAAAAACCTAATACCATTTTTGTAATATATTTTATTTGCGAAAACATTTCACGCAATATCATACCTTAAATTTTATAAGTTGTATTGAAAGTACCAATTTATCTTTCACTTGTGCTTGGAAATTAGTTTGAATTATTTTGTATGATTCAATTTAAATATAGGCACCATCAACTGATGGGTGAAGATACACCCATTTATTGATTTTAAGTTTATATAATTTCATAAAATAATTCTCAAAATCTTCTCATAATATAAAAAAGCAATTATCTGTTGTTTTATTTCAATTGCAAGTAGATTCCGTTTCATTAAACAATGAAATGGGGATCTATTACAGATTCGAAAAAGTAGTTCCAAGCCCGAATGTGTTTAAACAGAACAGCAGGTATAAATTTATGTATGAAACCTCAGATTTTTGTACTTTTTATTTAGTGACTAATGTTAACTAAAAATGAATGATTAAAAATTTTAGAAATAATTTAAACATTTTTGAAGATTTCTATGCATGGTATCCAGATGGACATTTACTGTAGTCTGATTTAACAACTTCAAGATAAACTGAAATAAGCCCCGTGGAAACCCTTTGTTAGAACACAGCTGACTACCATAGCCCCATGTCGGTACCGGTAACGGCATTTCATCCTATCCAAAAGAAGGAGGAATGATTGGTAGTGATTTTCTGTGACTTTATGGATTTACTTGGCTTTGGAGGGTTAATTAGTTAAAAGTATTACTGTCTATTTACATTCCTGACAAAACAAAGTTGTTTCTATTTAAAGAAACTGTTTTATTGGAACATTTTAGTCTGTCATCCCTTAAGTGTACGATTAAGATTCTGTTAAGCTCCTTTAAAACTCTTATTGAATCATTCAATATTTCATAATTCTACTCCTATTTCAGGAGAAATGGAACTGTTAAATTTTTAACGAAAGGTGACAATAACTCAGTCGATGATCGAGGACTGTATGCACCAGGTCAGCTATGGCTAACTTCTAAAGACATGGTTGGTCGTGCAAGAGGTTTCCTCCCACACGTTGGAATGGTCACTATCTATATGAATGAGTATCCTAAATTCAAGGTAAGTTTATTTGATTTTTTATTTTTAAATGTGTTAACCATCATTCTTTATTGTTCACTGTAGGGAGGCTCTGTCTGGTGATTGAACATATAATTTTAGTCAAATATTTGGATTTGTTAACACTTTAACTGTGGAGGCAGCGGGGCATGAGGCGGTTCGCCATTGCGGGTTAGTAGGCACACCGAGTGATCCCGCTGTGCGGAGTACTTTTATGGCATTCAAGCTCTTGCATCTTATATGTTTTGGGAGCTTAATTAATCCTACAAAAAGTTCTTCATCCTCACTTTTCAATCCAGACTGTGGACCGGCACTGGTGGAATTAAAAACTTTATAAAAATTAAAAAGCTTCCCCATCACTTGCACCCGCTAAGAGCTCCAAAAGCTTTTCCTCACTGTATAATTTTTTCACCATCACAACTATTTCACAACAAGTTTATGCCACAGTAGTTGCAAATATACTAAAATTAATTAAAGGGTAAATAGGTAGGTATAGAAAGGTTTGATATCAGGCTAAATGTTACGTTATTTACCAAAAGCTGAAAAGCAACCGTGTATCAAGGCAATATAGTAAGGAAAGGGACAATCAAATGCCTTAACACGTTAGCTGCGAAACGAATAAACTGGGATTTTCGTTAACTGCGACGAGGGGTCGAATGACCCCATGCTACCACACGGCTAAACTGCGTCAAGGGGCTGATTGACCCCTTGTCCCTTAGACATTAAAATTAACTCTCTGTAAACATTGATGAATGTTTTAAAGTGAAATCCATTTTTTTTACAAATACCTGACATACAAGAATTCGTAACAGAAGCAGGGTTGAATTCTGTTGCTTCTGAATATATTTTTTTATTACTTATTTTTTCCACTACATCTGTGTTATACTAACAGTAATTTTTTTCTTTCCTTTTACGCTTAATCATAAAATGTTTGCTATATGGTTTTAATTTTCTTAATTTTCACCATTTATAATTCATGAAAGGAAGAATTCAGAAATAAAAAATAAAACCAAAAGTATGTTTCTATTATAAATAAATAAACATAGGTGTAACTTTTGTGTATTTAAAAAAATAAACTTAAATATTACAAATTAAATTATTAAAAAAAATAACATGTGAAAACTACATTTTTTAATGTTTATCGTTGAAGCACTGCAAGCAAAGAGACGGTTTGTCGGCACAGTCATCACAGTATGTCCGGACCTTCTTAACCTTTTTTTGGGCTTCTACACTGCTCATAGCTGTGCCAGCTCTTCATAACAGCCCGAATATTTCTTCCTTATATGATTCATAACTATCTTCAAAACTTGAACTAGTTCCTTCATCTTCACTTGAAGATGAATTCCGCTGTTAAACGCCTAAATCAACAAGTTTCTTAGCACGTGAATACATATTGAAATTAAACTAAATCGAGACAAATAAACGAGAGCTCAGGTGTCAACAATACTAAGTAGAATCAGTCGAAGAACAAAAAGGAAGAGAAATCTGTGATTCACCCTTAGATAAATGTGATTCACAGTAAATTACTGTCGCTTTCACAGCTTTCAAACATTTACGTAAATAGAAAAAATATTTTTTATTTACATATTCATTAATATTTTATATAATATGCTAAAACAATAGTAAGATGAAGTGTAATGAGCATTAAAAGAGCAAGGGGTCATTTGAAAATCTGGGGCTTAATGACAATTAAACAAATTAATATGAGATAACATAGGAATGAATTGTAGCCACTATCTTGTGTTTTGTGTCACCTCTCAATATATTAATTCTTAAGTTAATTTTTTTTTTAATTAGTTAGTGTTTAAGCAATGGTGAGGGGTGTTCTGTTCCAAATCTGGTTCAAACGATACCTGTTCCATTATATTGACTTTGTTGTTTCTTTACCCCCTCCCTAGCCATTTCTGGGCATATTATAAAATTCTAAGTGTAACTAAATATTTTTTTTTATGTCTAAATCATTTAAATGAATTGCAATTTTGTATAAAATTAATTATTAAACTATCATGCTAAGAAGATTATTATGTAATGTATTTCTTTTTTTTTTTACTTTCAGTGCGCTGTTTTGGCAGCATTGGGACTATATGTTCTTGTTCATCGGGAATAGCGTAACACTTCCATGTTAGGCTCTTTAAATATCAAAACACTCCAGAAGCTTGTCTTCTCAACTTGGATACATTCACTGAAGTTGAGTTCATTCATTAATAATACGATTGTGTTTACTCTTAAAAGGATGAGTTTCCTTTGGATCGTAAACTTGCACAAATTAATTTATATTGTATTTAACTGTTCATGTTAAAATTGTGATCAGGATGGAATAGTCTTCTTGTGATGGCTATTTTATTGCTAACAATGAAAATGATTTCGGTTATAATTTAAATGATGAGTTTTAAAAATATAAAGTTATCACCTGGTTTTTTACTTTTAGATAGGTCAGCATCTAACTGCAGCTTATCTATTCAAATTGTAATATATTGTTTTAGTCTATTTTTGTTATCCATGTAATTTTTTTTTGTTATAAATAAAAATTGTAATCCATTGCAATATGAAATCCACCATGATTGTACCTTTGTCATTAATCTTAGCATGGATATTGTAACTAAACTAATTGTTAAGGTTTTTTGATCATTACTACATTTCATGTAATTTTATTAGGTTAAGAAGTTACGTTTAAGCTTAAACATTTATTTATAAAATTAAATGAAATCAATTGTCTTCTTAATTTCATAAAATTTATTGAAATGTATATATAGTGATTATTTTGTATAGGTGTGACTGACAATTCATTTTAAAATGTACATAAAGGGCGATAGACCCAATATGACCAATGTCTTCATAATGTACTTGTCTCACTAATCAAATCCTCATGAATTTGTGTCTAGGTGTCCAAAATATTTTTTTTTTTTTTTTGTTATGTAAAATAAACCAATTTATAATTATTTATTTCAACTGCCTTGCTAATACAATTTACGTGAATATTTTTTTCATTTCCTTATGTTTGTCTTTCTGTGTAGTTGTTTTGATTTTTTTATAATGAAATTTTTTAAAAAAGTAATTATGAAATTGTTTTTTAATAGGTTGTTTATTTAATTATAAATAATATAATTGTGTGGAAGTCTTTGTTCCTTCTTTTAAAAAGGCTGTTTTTTACTCCCAAAGAAAAAAAACCTGATTGAAAATACAATACATTTATCATGTCGATTTTTGTGCTTAACTAATTTTTTTTCCTTATCCTTTTGTATGAAGACATTCTATCAAGTATTTAAGATTTTAATATTCAAACCAGTAATATTGGAGGAAAAAATACAATAAATTACATTCTATTTTTTTGTCATCTACATGATTATACCCTCATGTTTGTATCTTGTAAAATAGCCTTTATTGGCCATACCTACAATTGATATCATTTACAGGAATGAACTAGTATTCACAGTTATAGAAACCATTTCTTTGAGGTATAAATGTGATCTAACCTTACAATGGCTGTAATTGGTTGTCCTTACCAACCTCAATAAGTTTACATTTCATCATTTCAATGAATATATCTAATCAGCCCTTCAAATTATAACAATTAAATCATAACTGCCGATTTGTAAGTTGAAAACCCACCTTTGTATTATGATAAAACTACTGGAACTTTGTTATGGAATTGTTACTATAAAATTAAATAGGAATCCTAATTACAGACAATTTTTTTATGAGGTAGTTATTCAACTTTTTAAGAAACTAATTGATATTATTTTTAATCTCTGTTAGATTATTTAAATTTTATGATTTTTCATTTATAAACAAGTAAGTGAATATATTTATTTGGAACATGAAATGAATATCATATTATTGTAACATTTATTTAATTTAAAGTATTAAAAAAAAAAAACTTCATCAAAGAATTAAATAATAAGTTTTTGGAGCAACAAATGTATTTGTAAAGAGATCTAATTAATTAGTATACTGAATATTTATAGATCTATGAGTCACTTTAAATTAAGCAAATCGATAATAATTTAAATTGCGATATTCTCTAAACATTTCCATAAAATAAAGTTGTGTTAAATAAATCTTTAAAATAAAAAGATAACTCATTAAATTTGAATAAAAAAAAAAATTATTTTAATAGGTTAAAATTTATTTCATTTTATGATTTTTTTTTAAATCACAGTCACTATCACACTTGTTTCATCAATAGAATAAGTTAATTAGTTTGTTCAGCCCTAGGTTTGTTTTTTTCCAACCTATATTAGAACTTTGGCCCCCTGATGAGGTCTTTAGCAGATGATAGCCATTCTTGTAAAATCCCTGGTATTTTTTTTGTTCTTACATTTGCATTCGTTTCGTTATTCATTGCTTTCTTTATAAAAAAGTATACCGATTCATGGCTAGTTGTTTTTTTTACTTTAATATTCCCTAATGTTGGCTTTTCCTTATTTTCAGGATATTTAAAATAATTTCTTTCTCTTTTTTCACCTTCGTTTTTAATTTTATGTTTTGAATATTTTTTTACTCTACTTTTGAATTTTACCTTCTTTTCTGTACTTGTGTCACTTGATTTTCTTAATTTTACATGTTTCATCTTGACATTTGATTTATAAATATTTTTTGAACAGGAGCTGCTTGATTTGGAAATTTTCAAAGTTTGAGTTCTTTTATGTTTCCGTCTAATGGAATCATTGTATATAATGTCTAATTTGTTTAGGCGCTCACAACTTTTTTTTCTCTGTAGATGTTTTCCTCCATTGAGATCATTAATATCTTGGAAATTACTTGGTAGAAAATCTAAATCTAATTTCAATGGAGTTAAGATATCTACGGTTTTGGGTACTTTTTTGTGACCACCACTTAATTCTTTTTTCTTGTCATGTTGCTTGATGTAATATAATTTTCCACTAGTCACATTTTTAAAGATTTTATCACAATCACTTTTAAAGGATACAGAACTAAGACTATACTCATTATCACTATTTTTTTTTATTACAAATTTAGCATTTGATTTTTCTTTTTTGATACTTATTTTCTTTCCTCTATCTGACTGATGTTTATCCTTGATAATTTCATGAGGAAAATATTTTAATGGTTCTTTTGTTTCACTAATAACTGTTTTATTATCTTCTTTCTTAACATTATTATTTAGGTTAGATTTATTATTTGTGATTGAAAAGTTCTTATTATCAAAATCATTCTTGTATTTTGAATACATATTTTTGAATCCTGCTATGAAGCTCTTCGCTAAAGTTTCTGAGGATCGAGGATGATCATTTTCTCCTAATCCTTTTTCAGTTTCTCGCTTGACACATTGCTTAGTGTTTACTGCTGTGATATTTTTCTTTATGGCCTCCATTGGCTGTGTATAAAATGCAACGTTCTCATGTACAGTACTTAAATGTACACCATCACTTTCTAACTTACTCTTATTTATAACTTGTTGAGTAAAATTACTCTCTAAATCAGAAAACAGCTTGACTTTATTTCTTCTGTGAATTTTACTTTTTATAATACCTACATTGACCTGAGATTCATGAATTGTTTCCTTAAATTTAGGAAGATCAGATTGAAAATTAATTGTTTTAACTGATGAGGGAGTAAGCTCTATACTGTTGTCACTAGGCCACGTTCTTATATTTTTGGTTGCATCGCATTTATTATTTTTCATTTCAGTAGCAGAACCGCAAAATTTTTTCATCGAGGTAACTTGGGAACATGAGTCCTTCTGTGATGAGCCATCATCGTTTTCAACCTCGGTTGTTTCATCCAATGCAGTGATTTCTTCCCTATGTTGTGCAACAGAATTACGGAGCCACTGAACAACTGATTCAATGATATTCCTTCTCCTTAACACAGGCTCAGCATATTGTTTTTCATCCAGAATTTCTATTTTGTTTTCCTCATCGATGATTTCTTTATTACTGGCATATTGGATTTCATTCAAATTTTCTGTTTTATTTTCCTTAGTGATAACTTTTTTATTACTTACAATATCATCTATTTCCCTTATATGTGCTTCGTTTTCTGTAACTTCTTTTCTTTTATATTGTTTAATATCGGTCATTTTGTTGGCTTTATTTGATGTTTTAAAACGAAAACGAATGCGTAGTTTCTCAGTTTTCTTATTTGAAATTTTAGGATATGGATATAGTATTCCTTTGAAATAATTAGAACCATTCACATGGTATATTTTTCTGTAACCAATTTTATAAATTTTTTGGTTGTTTCTTATTAATGGAAACCCATCTTGTCCTGATAGTTGTCGAAATTCATTCATCTAATGACAAAATAACCTCATTTAATTTGATTATTCATGAGTTAAAAATAATGGTGTAAATCAAGTATTGTTATAAATAAACACTATCAATAAATTGACTTTAGCTATTTTTGTTATAATTTCCTTATTTAATAGAATAAATAAGATAATTTATTTTTATAACATAGTTAAACTAAATTTTTAAATAGAAGATTTTAAAAAATCAGTAATCAAGCCATTTCAATAATTTACCTTCTAAATGGCAGTAGGATATTCTTAATAATTTGAGGTTTTCCATGCAAAACTGGCACATGGGCTTATGAGTAGTTATTGCAACTACAGCCTCCAATTTTAAATCCTCAGCAATAACCACAGCCTTTTTATATTGAATTAAATAAAATTAGAACTAGCTGAAGTCGAACCTGAATATTTGAGATGCCAGAAGCTTGCCTGCAAATGATCCATGTCACTCTATGTCTGTCACTGCCATTTACTATTGTTCCGCAATACAGAAAATAGTCAGATATAAAAAAAGTTACATATCTCGCTAGAGCAAACTCCTCTACAGCAACCGAAGTCCCTGATCTGTGTATATCAGAAAATTTCTCTATTAGCGGTGACAGGAGTTCATTTATTTCTTCTTGAATCTGAAAGATAAAATTGACTACAAAAAATATTTTTTTAAACACTTAATACAAAGTGTGAGTCATAAAAGAAAGACCCCAAAATTGATTGTTGCTATACCACAAATGACCTAATCCTTAATGTTTGAGTTATGTAAAAAAAAAAAACTTCTTTTTCTATGTTTGATTTTTTGGTGATAGGGTCCTGTTAAGTTTTTATTTTAAGCTCAATGAAATGTTGAGGGTCACTGAGTTAAGAGCATATTTCATATTGAGCACTAGAGGAAGAAGTGAAAGGGTGTCTCTTGTCTTTGCTGTTTGAATATTATCCTGCTACCTGTAATTATTATAGGAGATAATCTGAAATTATAACCGAAATTCGTGCTCTCTTGAAGGTATCAACTGTATGAGGCTCTCTTCCATAGATATTTCTCATTACTACCTTGTAAATGTATTGTAAATGATCTAAATTGACAGTACAAGGGGTCATACTTAGAATTAGGAACACAACATGTTCAGAAATGAGGTGATTGCTCTATATCTCCGCAATCTCTTACTTCTCATTAACAAATATTCTCTCAGAGATGTCTTTACGCATCATTAATATAAATATTTTTTACAGTACAATACAATGAGATTTTTATTTTTATTTCTGTTTTTAATTAATTGATTAGGATTTAAATTATTCTTAAAAATGTCTGAGATACTTAAACATTTTTAAAATATGTTTTTGTGAACTTGAAAACGTTAAATGTGCACACCACATGAATGTGAAATTTGAAAATTCACAGTAAATTATTGTCCTTTCAAGAATGACATGAAATATAAATTCTTAACAACTTTTAAAATTATTTGTATGTCTAATCTTCACTACAGTAATGTAATAATTAAAAATTATTTAGACTGATTTATTTGTTCCTTTTTGACCCCTAAATGTCCCAGAATGTGTCAGAAATGTTCCCAAAAATTGTGTGCTCAAAGGCCAATAATTTTTAAGTTTATCAATCATATATTTTGGTTGGAATCCATCATAAAAAAAAAAAAAAAAAAAAAAAAATGCTAATGAGTAGCCCCTTATCACTGTCCACGTGTGTCGAGTTTGCTTGTATGATATATAAAACTACAGTAAAAGTCATCTATGCAACAACAAGTTAATACATACATAAAAGAAGTGCACCTCAAAAATCACTCCATCTTCATATTTTACAGCCTCTTCATAGTAAATGTATTTAGCTTTGAAGTAAACAATGTGCATTTCCAGAGGATACCTGGGGCACGAATGGAAGTCAAAGAAGTTACCTTCGAAAAAGGAATAATAAAATGTAATTAAAGAATTGACACTCAATAAACTTGAGGCATGTTTTCAATATTGAAGTTTTCTTACTTTTCTCCGTCTACTGAATGTATGCTTCCTTTCGAATTGTTCTGAGACCAGTGGAAATGGAGCATTGAAAATACATATTTTCCATCGAAGGGACCTCCATAAATGTAGGGACGAGTGTTCTTCCATTTTGCACTGAAGACAACTGAATGCATTGAAAATGTAGAGGTTAAAGTAATTTTAAGTTATATTATATTCACTGCTATAAAAATTAACAATGATTTTTCCGTGGAAATATATTATTAAATTTTCTAGTCTTATTATTGAATTTTGGTGCCATATTTATGGCCTAAGTACTAACTTTAAATATATTATTGAAAATTGATATGTATTTTAAGTAGCTCAATCTCATTAGATTTTTTTTCACCCCATCTTAAAATGGGACTTTTCTTTTTAAAGAATACTGTCATCATTTTCAGTTTCTTTCATTAAGTATATATATATATATATATATATATATATATATATATATATATATATATATATATATATATATTAATTGGTAGAAGATTTCGTTATTCTCAATTCGAAAACAATTAAAATCAATTATGGCCTGAGAATGTACGATTTTATAAAGTAATTAATATTTGAAATGAATGAAAAAGAAGTTTCATTTTTCTAAGATGCTCCAGTGAGCAGCTTTTTAGCTAAAAGCAGTTCTTCTTGTTTAGGAATGACTGCCTATAATAAGATGCCCTAGTAATTTATTGTTGTTAAGAAATATTTCTCACCTGTCTTGCCATTATTAGTGACCTTGGCCCGAGCAGGGGGCCTGTGGAAGTGCCTCCTAGATAGCTGCTCGAGCCTTATCCCTACCGCATCCCCTATCTTCAGCTCCACTGGGGCAGGTAGCCTTCTTTCCTCGCACAGCCATCTCCTCAGTCTGTCCTTGTCCACCTTCGTCCCTGTGTAACCAAATTTAATTCACTACTTTTTGAAACTGATGTTACGAGCAAGAGGCAAGTTATTGCTATGCATTACTTGGGAAAACATAAAATCTTATACCTTTCCTAAAAAAAGAAAGAAAAAAAGGTACATAATATCAAACTTCCCAAAATCTGGAACTCTATCAGATGAAGACAGTAGTGAAGAGTGTGTGGATGTTGCAACACCAAGTCATGTTAAGGTGGTAAAGGCGATTGATGACTTTTGGAAGGGTATGATTATACTTTAGAAGACGCCGAGAAAGTCTAATCAAACTGGATTTCATAGCCATTCTTGTAGAAGAGGAGGAAAATGTAAAAGCCAATGAAGATGTATCTGCTAAAGAGACATTCCCTGCTGCTTCCTCAAAATAGGATTCTCAGGGGAGTCATGGGGGAAAACAAAGCGCACTTAAGGCAAGCATTGCTTTGTTTTTGCTTGCACGAGAACAAAAATTCTCTTTGCGACTTTAAATTTTAATTTTAATGTTGTTTGATCTTATTATGCCTTTTTTTTTCATATTTTAATTTTTTACATTACATTTTTAGTACTTTGAATTATGTTCTGTGAATAAAATATTTTTTCAATGTGAAAACAGAAAAAGTATAAAAACTTTACAGTTCCAAAAAATAAATCAGGTAATTTTCAATATTGAGTGTTAGTGGATGGGTGATCAAGGCCAGCTGATCTGTTGTAATTAGGTAATTTGTAAGTAACCGAATTTTTAATTAATATTAAAAAGTATTGTAATTAGTATAAAAAAATGTTTTTTCTGGCATTTGCCAATACAGACACCACCTTAGTTATCATGGAAACTGGAACAAATTAATTATTCGTAGGAAATTTAACATTTGGCCAAGTTAGGGTTCATCAGAAATTTCTCAATTACATGTATATTTCTATACTTAGCGGGAATTGGAATTCTTATCTCGGGAGGACATTTTTCTTTTTTATCTTAATCAAATCCTTTTATATCTCTTATTACAAGACATAATGAGAGAATGTTAATTACTCCATATAAACAAAATCGAAGGTACTTTAGAGAATGAAATTTTTCTTTTCCGATGTAAGCCTTATTATAAAATGTCAATGATGATAAAACCTACTTAATATTAAAGAATATTTCATTCTCATTAAACATGACGAGTTCAGCCAAAATCGTTTGAGGAAATCGTTAAAAAAAATTATGGAATAAGTGCCTCCACCGATTATAAAATACGTCAATTTTGTCGATACCGTTTCTATCACATCACGTGCGTGTAACAACTTCAAATACCAAATTTCAGTTTCTTACGACATTCATAGTTCAATAAAAGTAAAAATTTCCATTATTTTTTGATCGATTTTTTCTAAACGACTTTACATACATATTTCAACGTCAAGCAAGTTAATATATTCGATTTCGTTTGTAATTTCATTTTAAAAAGGATGCAGTTCTCTTTGTGATAATTCGTTTTAATGTTATAAGGAAACACTGAAAAAAAAAATGTTAAGATTAGGAGAGCGCCATTTGTATAAGTTGCCTGGATTTGACTATCAAACTAATTTATTCTTTTTTAATGTAAATATTATAAGGATATAAAAAGGCGCTATCGGAATTATCATCAGATAAAATCGATTTTTTCTAACGGGCTCTGGGTTGATTATAACTGTCGTTACAATTCTGGAGACTTTTTATCGATTTTTAATTTTTAAGGGGGTATCCACAGTTTCTTTCTTTTTTTTTTTTTTAATATTTATTTTAGGAGAATTTTTTAATAAAACTCAAAATTATTTTTTACGTATTTCTTAGGACGCAAGTACTTCCCGAACTTAAATATAATCTTTTCAAAAAATAAACAATGGTTGCGTTTTTTATTAGATGCGCAACATCTAATATAGAACGCAACCATAATACAAATTATGAGCCAAGTTTTTCTTTCGGGTGGGTTATGGGAAAGTATATGCCCCATGAAATTTATTTTATATATATTTTTTAAATCTGTACATCAGGTTAATAAGCATCGAAACTAATTTTAACATCAATCAATACCCGAAAAAAAAAGCCAATAGAATCTAAAAAGTCGATATCAATGACAACAATGAAAACAACTGTATCGTATACAAAATATTTCTATCCTTCGTTCCTTTTTACTGGTAGAATGTCTTGCAATTTTCGGGTAGAGCTAGTCTGAAATTGGTGAAGGAATAATGTTTTTCCTAAACATACCCTAACCTTTTGGAATACGCTACCTGAACTTGAAATCGAGACATGTTATTTATTCATCGATCTTACAATCTTTACTTACAGTTATAACTATTATAAAACATGCTTACCTTGTTAAATGCCTTACGAAAATAGAAAATTACTTATAATCCCCCTTAATCCTTGCTATGGACTGACTTCGGTTTGCGAAGTAACGCCATAAAATTTAAATTTGAATTTCATTTCTGATTAAAACCCAAATTTAGAAATTGTATTGATTTTTATCTGTGCTAACATTTATTTTGACAAATTTGCATTTCTGGAGGTTATAAACAAGATTTATGAATGTCCATATGTTATCGTAAGTAAAATTATCGTATATTATCCACTAATAAGGGCTTATAAATAAATTAATTTTATAATATTAAAATGAAAATCTTATAAAAATACAACATTCTTAGTACTCTGTTCCCGATTTTATGATCATCTTTCGCAGAACTTTCCTCTTGAATCTTTCAATCCTTTCTAAGGCATAATACATAATCAGCAACTATATTTATACATGCTTATACCATGGACGTCACCAGCACCAAATTATTGGGGGGGGGGCGGCTCAATATTTTCATAGGTATGGTAGGTAGTAATGCGAGGGGCTAAAAGTTAAAATAAGTCCTTAAAACAACAGTTGGGACATTTAATTCATCCTCCAACGATGTATTTTAATGCTATTTATAGTCTCTTAAAACATGTCAATTTATGCCTCAGTTATAAAATAGTTCGTTGTTAAGGCTTAATGTGGAAGGATGTGGGCCAAAATTTCTTGAATTAATTTTATCCAAGTTTTTCTTCTGATCCTGATCCCACTAATTTCATTGCTTTCAATCAACTTCGATTAGCTTCATGGAATTAATGGAAAGTAGGATCAAGCTGCTTGGTTTAAAAAAGAAATAGAGACCAATTCCGGGTATACAACTTTGTTACAGACGTCATATAACAATACAGTTCAAACTGAAATAAAAAAAATATAATTCATCAAATATACAATACGCCTGCCTATGCTTTTAAAAAAGCGATTTTATATTTTATTAAATTTAATTTGTTAAACTCGGATAAATTCATAAAATCGCATTTTTATTAAATTTTTTACATTGGGTCCTCTAAATTTATCCTTAATAAAAGACCTTACTACTTTAACCAATGTAATCAACTCTGATCATTTCCCCCTCTTGTTATCACTATACATAGAACCCGATAATTCACATTTAACTCCAGCTACTAAAAAAGGGCTTCCAACATTTAAGAAAATCATTAAATGGGACCCAAACAGGGCACCACAATTTACCCAAAAAATCGAGACATCAAAAAACATAAATATAAACGCAGAATGCTCTGTACATCAAATGAGTGAAAATTTGATTAATGCCATAACCGAAGTTGCTATCAGTACTGGAATGCAACACAACCTACGCTGCTATAATAATAACAAACAGCACAATAATAAACAGTGGTTTGATTTAGAATGTTTAAACCTAAAAAAGAATGTCAAAAAACATTTAAAAGAATGCAAAAAATCTAGGTTTAGTGAAAATGCATTAGTAAAGTATATATCGATTAAAAGCACATACAAAAAACTTATTGAAACTAAAAAAAAACTTTTCTATCGTAAAATAACTGAAACTTTTGAAGACATTAAAGACTCAAAATCATTCTGGAGTACTATAAACAAATTCCGCCCTAAATCTAAATCGTATAATCACATATCGTTAGAGACTTGGGAAACTTTTTTTCAAGAACTATACGGCACAAAAATCCCATCTGTGATCTATTTTTTCGGTGTCACTCACCCATTGCTGGATTCCCCTATAAGTCAGGAAGAAATACTAAATAGCATTAAAAACTCAAAATCTAGCTCGGCTCCTGGACCAGACGGAGTATCGTTTGATTTCTATAAGCACCTGCCTTACAACTGGTTACAATATATAGAAACCTTTTTCAATAGAATCATCTCTTCTGAAATAATCCCACACATGTGGACAGAATTAAATATGATTATGTTGTACAAAAAAGGAGACAAGTCAGATCCTGAAAACTATCGTGGTATAGCTCTAGCAAATTGCCTACTTAAGATCTTTACCCAGATATTACTGAACCGTTTTCTAATATGGGAAGAAGAGGTTAAAATTTTACCAGAAAACCAAGCAGGCTTCCGAAAAGAAAGAGGGTGCTTGGATAACATTTTCGTCCTTACAGCCGTGATCCAATTACAACTACGGCTTAGCAAACGCTCAGTTTATGTAGCCTTCATCGACTTTAAGAGAGCGTTTGATTCAATATCCCATGAAAAACTATGGTATAAATTAAATAACTTGGGTGTTAGCTCTAAAATAATCCGCCTGTTGAAAAATTTATATGACAACACCGGTCTTCGCGTCAAATTAGGTAATAATACCACAACAAAAATCAAAATGACCGAAGGTCTCTTACAGGGCGAAATTTTAAGCCCCTACCTTTTTGCACTATTTATAAATGACATAGAACATTACTTCCGGTCCAGAGGTGCGCATGGCCTTAATATAGATGGTTACCACGATGTTCTGACACTGCTATACGCTGATGACCTCACAATATTAGCCGACAGCCCAGCAGATCTAAAATTAAAATTAAGACTTCTGGAGGAATACAGTTGTGAAAACTCTCTTACAGTCAACAGTTCAAAATCTAAAATTTTGCACTTTCACAAGGGACGCAAACCTGCCAGGATCCATCAATTCCTTTATAAAGAAAACGAAATAGAACAGGTTAAGCATTTTTCTTATCTAGGTGTACTATTTTCAAATTCGGCCTTGTTCTTAGAAGCCAAAAATAACGCTGTGACAAAGTTTAAAGTAGCCAATGCATCACTGCACAAAATACTTTCTAAATCAAAATGCCAGAACTGGGACGCTATCACCAAATTATATAGAGCTTTAGCTAAAAGTGTGCTTTTGTACTGCGCTCCTATTTGGAGCCTGAGATATGTAGACAGCCTGGAACAAGCACAAGTAAATTTCTTCAAAAGACTGTTACTACTCTTGAGGTGTACCCCGAACTACATTATAAGAAATGAAACAGGTATTGACCACATATTTATTTCAATAATAAAATCTAGTATTCACTGGCTGTGTAAAATCTTAAGAATGAAAAATGACAGGCTAGTCAGGTTATGCTATAATAGGTTATTAGTACTGGACCAGTCACCGGCAAACAAGCCACAATATAATTGGGTTACCCAGGTTAAAAGTATTTTCACTACAGACTTCATAAACTTATGGCTCAACCAAGACCACAATCTGTTTAAATCAAACCTAAACAAAATAATTTCCTACCACAAATCACTATTAAAAAATAGGGACCTCGAAAATATTTCGCTGTCTACTTGCTGCCCATTGTACAGTAACCTCACTCATATATCCGGATCCCCCCAGAACCATCTAACCGCCAACATCCCTTTCCCATTACAACAAACCATCAGCCAGATTAGAACTGTTAGTAAATATTCCATGAAGTTTAGTATAAACAATATTACCCATAAAATAGATCCAAACTCTCAATGTTTATTATGTAAAACACACGCCAACGAAGACATATACCACTTACTGATCTACTGCCCAACATACATCGATATCAGATCTCAATATTATCCAGAAATAGCAACATCCAATAGTAAAATAGAACTCCTTCACAATAGACTTTCATCCAATAGTAAATATGACCTTATAAAACTATACCAACTGCTAAACAACATACTAAAATACCGCTCCGCTCTCCTACACCAATAGACAACTAACTGATTACAAACACCATGTATCTTCTCCCCGCATCACAAAATATTCACCCAATGTGCTATATTTTATTTTTAGTTTAGTGTGCCGCTGTAATTATTTATTAATGTGTTAATATATTTATTTATGTTAATTTATGTTGATATATTTATTGTAATTTTGTTTGAATACCTCTGGTAAATCTGTTTTATTATTATTATTTACTTTTTTTTACATGCTCTCAATGGTTTATTGATATATAATATATTACAGTATGTTCTACAATTATCATAAGTTATATTATGGATCACTAGATTATAGATTCCTACTAACCACTACTAAAAAATATTGTGCATGGCCATTGCTCCTGCTATAAGGAGAATTCCTTTATAAGCAATAAATAAATAAATAAATAATAATGCGAGGGGCTAAAAGTTAAAATAAGTCCTTAAAACAACAGTTGGGACATTTAATTCATCCTCCAACGATGTATTTTAATGCTATTTATAGTCTCTTAAAACATGTCAATTTATGCCTCAGTTATAAAATAGTTCGTTGTTAAGGCTTAATGTGGAAGGATGTGGGCCAAAATTTCTTGAATTAATTTTATCCAAGTTTTTCTTCTGATCCTGATCCCACTAATTTCATTGCTTTCAATCAACTTCGATTAGCTTCATGGAATTAATGGAAAGTAGGATCAAGCTGCTTGGTTTAAAAAAGAAATAGAGACCAATTCCGGGTATACAACTTTGTTACAGACGTCATATAACAATACAGTTCAAACTGAAATAAAAAAAATATAATTCATCAAATATACAATACGCCTGCCTATGCTTTTAAAAAAGCGATTTTATATTTTATTAAATTTAATTTGTTAAACTCGGATAAATTCATAAAATCGCATTTTTATTAAATTTTTTACATTGGGTCCTCTTTTGCCAAAATATAGGGGGGGGGCGCGTTTCCCTGCCCAATCTCAATGTAGGTATCACCGAGACAACTTAAATATATTTTATATGATACAATAAAAAAAAAAAAAAAAAAAGTAGTATTGACCTTTAAAAATTAAAGTCGGGAGTTTAAATTGCTTATAAAACATTGCAAAGTTAAGAGATGTAAATAAATGCGTATCTGAATCCGAAATGAAGAAAAAAATAAGGTTTGTCCGGAGATTTGACATGGGGCGCCACGAAAAAATGCTGATATGTAAAAGGCGCCGAAGTGGTGTGTAAAACCCGAAAAAAATTGGGAGCCCTTGTTCTAAAAAATAAATCTGTTTTTAAGAAATTAAGATATATTTTGACTGACATTTGATTCCATAAATGTAAAAAATAAAACTCGTTAACGCTATATTTAATTTTTATTTTTCTCTCTCCCTCAGGCTTTGGAAATATTCAACACATTTCCATAGAAGTAGATGAAAATATTGGTCGATTTGTTTTAAAAGTTTAATCTTGGTATAGAAAATAGGCAGTCTCAAAAATGCTTAATTATTTGAAAGCTTGAAGGTAAAATACTCAATAATTATTAAATACCTATAGTAAAAATTACTTTTACCACTTTTTCCAAATATGGATGGTTTGATGTAATATAAATTGCGCTCAGGTATTATGTTTTAGTAGATTTATTTCAATTTTATATGTATATTAATAACAGTAAATTTGTAAACCTTTTTTAATGTTTTTTTTTTTTTTGTTTTTTTTTTGGGACTTTAAGGCTTCCATTGAAGCCCTATATGCCATGTTATGCCAATGTTATGCACCAAATAAATGTTTTTTATTTAAATGTACATGTATAAATTGAATCTCATCAAAGCACCCCTAGAGTACATTGCGACTCCCTGAGTTACTGTACACCCAATTTTCAAACAAATTTGTTAAGCATTCATAAAATTTATCCCCTCTTATTACCACGAATGAATTCATTCAGTAATGTGAGAAGTTTTTTTTTCTCCAGAAAATATAACTATTTATATATAAAGAGCGCCCCTATCCTTGATTGGGTACATTCAAAAATTCAATTGCGATTTATCATATTTGTCGTAATACTGATATTTTAAATTATATTATGGTAAGGCTTTTCTCCCACTAATACAACATGGCTGCATACAGTCACTTGTGTATGTGTATACACCATATACACTCATCTCATTAATAATCGTTTGATAATAGTTTCAAGCTTCCAAAGAATAAAAGTGAGTTTGTGAAAAAAAATTGGAAATTTACTGCATATAACTCAAGTAAATAAAAAAAACAAAAACTCTTTACTAATTATCTTCCATTGTCTTCTTAGGGAAAAAATGATTAAAACAAAATAAAAATAAAAAAGTACCACCCGAAAATCTACTAAATAACCCTTACATGGAAAATGATAATAAACAAGTTTTTAGGATGAGACTATTGGATTATAGATATAGAATGCAAGGCCTCAAAGTCTCGTATAATTTCAATAATTCACTTAATCATGCACATTACGTGCCGAATTTTCACCTATTCAGGCATCTTCAGGGCTACAACAGTTTCACATGCAAGCTAGAAACAGACTCAGTCTGTTTCTGAAGATGCCTGAATAGGCGAAAATTCGGCACGTAATCTGCATGATTAAGTGAATTATTGAAATTATACGAGACTTTGAGGCCTTGCATTCTATATCGAAAATGATAATGGTATTTACGAATAAAGGATTATAGCACTTTTTTTCGTTGTAAATAAACAGTCTACACATATATTTTTAAACTCAAGGTTTAATACTGACAACAAAAATATCATCCGAAACTTTGAAACGCAATATTTTTGTCATCTCATCCTTGAATCGAAAATAAATGTTCTTATTTGTAAATGTATTTAAATTTTTATTTATTTATTGTGATGTAGTGTACCAATGCCACTATAAATCATTGTAGATCTACCCTTAGGAAGAATATTAACAGGACGAAAGCTATTTTTTTTTCCAGTTATTGCTGTAACAATTTATTTAGATAAAGAAGTAATCACTTAAATAATAATCAATTCATTTGAATAAAGAAGTAATATTATTGAAGTAGCACTCAATAAAATAAAAGATAACTGAAATATAATAAAAAGCGAAATCGTATTCCATGACTAAATCCGAAGTTACGACATGGGTAGCGGTCGATGAATTAAATTTAGGCCCCCCACGAAATACTTCGTGAGACTTCATTTCTTTCAGCGATAAACATGATCTATTCGGCCTTAGTACTTTAGTACTTTGTTTCCGTATTTTTAAACTTGATTTGTCATTAAGCAATAAAAAAGAACTTATTGCAACCATCCATAAACACTTTTTCTTACTTCAATTAACATTTTTTTTAAATTATAATTAATCTAAATGTTGAAGATTATGAAATAATTGCTACAATATTGATTGATATACATAAATATTACCTGATCACAGGGTGTTTTTCCATGTTTAAATCCCCAATTAGATAAAAATTAAAATGTATAACTATTGTGATGATCAACTTCCACAGATTTTTTTAATTGATTTTTAATGTACAAACAAATATATATCAGTTTGCAAAAAAAAAAAAAAGAAAAAGAAAGATACGTACATATATCTACGACGTAAAAGTTTCCGTTAAATTCTCCAATCTTAATAGCTTTAAATCAACAAACATTTAAAGAATACATTATTCATTAGTTAATGAAAACTGCACTACGAATAATGATTTTATATTTAAAAAAGAACAATAGTCCAGACTATACTGGTGAAAATAAAATCCTTGAAAAACATGGGGAAAACATATGTGCATCTTCATATTTCTTTTCTTTTTTTATTGACAAGTTGAATGTTATTTAGATCAATTGAAACTGATTATTCAGGTAAAAGAGTTAAGGAAAGGAAAATTATTAAGCTAGAGACCAAAGGTTCTGAAAGAGAAAAAAATCTGGTACGATGCGCGCAACGCACAACTTTCACTTACCAACTAACTTAGATTACAAATTGACGTGTTTTATTAAACGCCATTCCTCGAAGACACACATTTTCCTCATATTTCATTTTTAGCCATTTCTTATTTTTAGGCGTAACGAGAGAGAGTAATTTCTCCATATAAACAAAATCAAAGGTACTATATAGAAAAAGAACAAAATCCCCTGCCACATTTAAGCCCACCTCAGAACATTTTAATAATGACAAAGCTTTCCTGATATTAAAGAATACTTCATTCTCATTAAACATGACGAATTTGATCGAAATCGTTAGAACCGTTTTTGAGAAAATCGATAAAAACGTATAAATGGGAAACAAAGTTATAAAATAAAGTGCTCCATCCGTTTGATCAATTTTGATGAAATTTTTGCTGTCATATCGCGGATATCTACATACATCAAATACAAAGTTTTATCAAAATCGTTTGAGCCGTTTTTGAGAAAATCGAAAAAGAACGTAAAACTGGACAAAAAGTTATGAAATAACTTCTCCGTTTGACCAAATTTGATGAAATTTTTGCTGTCACATCGCGGGCATATACATACACCGAATACCCAATTTCAGGTTCGTACGGTTTATAGTTTTTGAGGTAGTCTGTTCACACACAGAACATTTCGCGGGACTTGGTTATTTGGAGTCAGGAGACCCCAAAACCCTGTATGAAAACCGGAAGTCGAAATTTTTCACTATCGCAATAATTTCTCTTAGTATATATTTCATATATAGGTAAGTGGAAGTAAAAAAAAAGTGCGCTTAACTCAAAAGCTATCCGATTGGTAATGACTCATAACATGAATGATTCCTACAATTTAGAAAAAATATATCATTGAAAATGAGCGGTTATTACTCAAGTTAAAGGCTACTGAATGTTATAAAATTTATTTATGATTATAAGTCCATTTATTATTAATAGAACTAGCACATCGAAATGGGCGGGACAATTTTGTTTTTATTTATTTTTCCTACCATTTTAACTATTTCCACAATCGACTAATGTATTCTATGATTAGGTAAGTAGTTGTAATATTAGCAGTTTTCATTACTTCATCTTAAACAATTGTATTTAATTTAGCATGTAAGTAAATAACTACAAAGGCATATTAAAAATAATATTTCTATATAACTTCTTTTATTACTTGCTTTCATTAGTGAAATATTACATTTGTTTTATTAATATTTTATTATTGCTACCAACTATTCATTTTATTCATTTTTCTTGAAGAGTGTTATTTAAATTTTGTAAAAAAAAAAAAAAAAAAAAAACTGATAAAGAATTTAAAATTTCATTGGTTTAGAAGTATGTATTTAAATATATTATTATGAGAAAAAATAAAGAAAAAACACAACTGGCATTGTATATTTATATGGAAAGTAGAATTTGGTATAACTCAATTGATTGAGAAAATGGTATAACTCAATTGGTATACTTCAATTAATATCAGGTTGGAATCTTTTTGAATATAAATGTATTTGATCGGAATGTATTTGAATATAAATATTTATATATCGCTACTTTCGAGGAAGTGGGGATAACTGAATAATTAACGATCGTCTATTTATGCATCATTAAAGGAAAATGTAAAAACAAAAACAAAAAAAACAAAAAATAAAGATAGCTATCGTACATATTTATACATCAATGCTTTCGAAGGGAGACTGAAAAACTAAAACATAAACAATTTTCCACACTTATTTCATAATACAGACCAGTAAAAAAAGATATAAATAAAATAATAAAAAAAACTTAAATTAAGAATATGGATATTTATATATATTATAAAAGAGATACAAGAGACAAATAATTATCCAGTTTCGACCCATAATAGTTGTTGCTCCAAACTATTTGCATCATAAATTTATAAGTCAAACGCTGTTTAGATTTGAGACTTAAAACCGGTTTTGTAATTGTAAATTCTAGGTATGAAATAAATAAAATTAACCTGTGGTAGGACTAGACACCTGATATGAAATTGAAGCAACTTATCATCTCTTGTGATCTTATCAACATCTAGCCCCGGTGTTTACACACAAGACCTTCAAACCCGGGGGCGGGAAACGAACGAACAGCTGACGATGGCGTCTCGGGTGGAGGAACCGGGAAGCGAAGGATCAATAGGGGCGTGGGCCGGCGTTGGAGTAGTTCTCGTTCCTTCAGCCGACGGGGATGCCAATAGGTAACAACCGCATTGTTTGTGTTCTCGTCGCCTCTCAACAGCATGTATCCACTGCACAGGGATCTTATCTTATCTTTTTACCTAGCACCTAGCAAGTCCAAGCTGCCTCCTGCACCACCTTCACTGTGTCTTGGTCTCCACAGCTCTTGCCATGCACCCTGCACTGCTTCGCTTGTTTAGGATCACATAGGAAAACATTGCACTTACCCCAAGACTCTGTCCAACTAACCTTACAATGCTTACAAGTAAACTAGTGTTTGCGTATTTATATTTTGTTTTAACAGTCTTCATTTTGTCTATTCGATATATTTCAATATTGCGACAAGGTAAATACATACTCAGAGCTAAATATTTTCACTTTCTATTCATTGTACTATACATGAAATACTACAATACCATTCCAACTCTACGTTTGACAACTCTTTATGTTGCTTGAAATCATTGAAAAAGTGTTACTTATTTCAAGATAATGAAACTTGCCAAAATTCCAAGAAAGATCAATAGTAATACAATCCATTCAACAATATGTTGCCTTGTAAACTGTATAATTAATTGTTAATGTTATTATTACTGGATGTCACACAGAATAAAATCATACTGAAGGAATTAACTGTTGCTAGAAGTCTTCAGGTAGTGGTGACATTTGGAATATATTGAGATCGAATTTGTTTTTATAACAGAAACATTGTTTTGTAAGATAACCATAATTTATACAAAAAAGTACTGCTGATCCAATAGTTGTCAATGATTAGGAAGTAACCTTCTTAAACCGATTCACTCTATCAGTTGTAAGCATTGTAAGGGCATTTTTTAGATAATTAGCTTCACAACAAAAAAAAAGTTGTTTTAATTTTGATAAACTAAATATTATTTAAATAATTAAAGGTAGTTATATGTTTCAGTATTTAAAATGACTTTACATTAAATAATACCAGGTTATTTGAATTTACCTGTATTTTCATGGTCAATGAAATGCATACAATGAATCGGAAATAAAAACATTGGATAGAACCTCCCTGACCTGTAACGGGTCGATATCCAACTTGTCACAGTTTCTTCAGCTTCTGGATATTATTTATAACATAAAGTAGCTAATATATAATATAATATATTACTGTAAAATATATAATGTTAGAAAAATTTATCTGTGCATTAGGACGGATAAATTGCAATTGATGAATGTACCTCAAGGACTAAGTTTGGACGAAACACAATTCCATAAAAGAAGCACTTGGTGTATAATAAATTGTACTATTATATGAATTGATAAAATATGAATATCATTTAACATATAATTTTTTATTAGTTTCTAAAATAATGATATAAAAAAAACGTACTACAGAGGAAGATACCTGGTAATTTCACCTATTTAAAGTCTAACTCATATTAATTTTTTAATTACGTTTCAATATAATTCCAGATAATAATATATTCATTTACTTCCATTTAAATCATTGAAATTTTGGTTATTACAGTTTTTTTTTTCATTAGTTTATTTCTTGATATGCTTGAACAATGTCATTGAAATAAGAATTCATTTAAATATTTTTAAGCATAATTGAAACAGTCGTCTAGGGAATTGTACCATGTTTCAATATATTAGTTCTTGTCATTGTGAATAATTTGATACCTATCCGTTATTACGAAATTTATCAATACTGCACTGCTATAATATTTCAAATACAATATTTTTGTCAATATTTGACCATAAGGAGGAGGTGAAAACAATAAATAATTTATTTTTTGAGGAGGAAGGATTTGTTTCCGCCGGGAGTCGAACGGACCGGAAAGTAATAGGAAAGCTACGCAAAAAAACTTCGTTTTTATTTATTATTTTTGAGCAACGAAAATAACAAATAATTTTTCTACTTCTTTTAAACTTGTCATTGTCAATTAGATCAAAGACCGCGCTGTTTTTCAAGCTTAAGATTTATGAGGAAACTTCTTGAGCCACGACAAATATCTTGGTTTCTCTTTTGTGTAACTCCAATGAGCTGAGTCGTGTTATGAAATTTAAAATAAGTATTAACGAAATCATTATATTCCTAAATGTTATAATTATATTGGAAATATCAATTTATAGCAATAATATTTATCAATAACATGACCAAGCTAATTGTCATACAATTGTCCTAAAAAATTCATTTACTCATGAAATAGTTCGTTTTTTTCAAAATAACATAGAATCAATTCACACAACATATAGTACTCAATACTGTTACATAGTTTAGTTCATTTTATGTGTTAATATTAGATATTTGATATATTTTATTAGCAGGAAAAATATTGGTTATAACATTTGAATCTTTATGCTTACATATAAATTAAATATTTCGAAAAACAGATATATTTATTTCAAACTAACGGCATTAATTATTTGGAGTTTGTTATCGGTAATATGATAAAGAAAAGAATTGGAAGCCTTCAATGAAGTGCGGGTAAAAATTTTATTGATTATTATGAACATACCATACAATAGCAGTATGTTGAAACAAATTTATTATTAAAGTAAAATTTCTGTGCGAAATTAAAATACAAAAAAAAAAAAAACAGGTAAGATATTTATACAATTCATTGAAAAAAATACTCGAACCGACTTGATATTTTCTTAACATAAACTCAGATAGTGGGTAAAGAATTAAAAGAAAATATTGGCCTTTACCGAAAAATATTCCCTCTCTGATGTCATCTTACAGTTTCATGTGGAAATTCAAAAAACTTCATAACAGAAATTGTTCACTTCAAACGCAAATTATCGCAAGCCACATTATTTTTGTACATAATTTATGGAAAAAATCATTGCTTAAAAATATTTTGGAATATTAAATGATCCATCAATAAATCCATGAGTAATTATATTTTTCAATTGTTTCTAGGTAGATGTAGATCATATATATAAACTCGACTTTTTTCATTTTATTTTTTTTAATCAGAAAACGTATTTTAGGACATTGAAAGAAGGAAATATTTCAGAAATCAGTGACACAGCTCTTTATGCATAATAAGAATATCCTAATCAAATAGCTTTTTGTATTTTAAATGTGAATTATATCAATAAATTGAAAATTATAAAATTTAGGAATAGGTGTACATTCAGATTCGGGAAAGAAAAAAAAACACTAGGCGTTGATGAACAATTCGGTTTTACGCCATTAAACACCAATAAACAAACAAACGATTCCTTTGACAAAGTGAGGATGAATGCTTGAAGATTACTTCAGTGGAATGAATCAGATGAGTCGTGTGATAATTGTTAGGTACTTTCAGGTGATAAGAAAAATGTGGTGACTAACTCTGTTGTTGGAAAGAACGCTAAGAAAGATTTAAAACATTGCATAGTTTACATAATCGATAGATTAGGAGTATAAGTACCTTATCCACGAAAGGTTAAGAGATCTGTAGGTATCAGCGTTCAGCTTACTAGAAGTAAACCCAAAGGGTAGGAGGAATGTATATTTCAAGCTTGTTGTATACAAAATATGATAGTAATTGCGGAATAATATTGTTGGGCCATTTAAGAGGTAACACATTGATAAGGAGAAGGTTGAAAATAAAGAAAAATGAGAGCTGAAGGTATTAAAAGAGGAACCAGCAGAAAGTACTCATATATAGTGAAATGTGATGGCATTTCGGAGAGATATAATAAATTGAAAAGAGACATACCATAGCAATTATAAAGAAGCAATGCGATTTGCTCTTGCTCCAGGAAGTAATTTTTAGTAACCAGAATAAAACTCTTATTAAGAAGTAAGGACAAAATTCTATTCGAAAAAGGAAATGGGTTCAGAAAGAACTCATCTTTCCAGTGGCTTTTATAAACTTAATTATATGGAATCAGGAATGGAAGGGATCTTATTCAGCGGACGAACAACCTTTCATATCTCCGGCTGTGGTACTTTACCTATTAAAAAATATTTATAAGAATTGATAATAATACTTTTTCTCTCATTAAATGGCACTGATGATAAGATTGCTATACAAAATTATGTGTATACTTAAATTTTTATTAGGTTATTTAATAATCTGAATAATGAATTGAAGGCAACAGTTGTATGGAATAACAAAATACATTTTTATATCGATGATTATTGGCATGATTATTCAGTTCTTGTAACATTATTGTATTGTTTATTAATTCATGGCCAATTTCAGAATTTTTCTAAAACGATTTAAGTTACGAGTACCAACTTGGATAGAGCGCATACTTAATTAGGAGCGTTAAAAGTCTGCACTTGAAGTACTTATGTCTGACATGTATATCCCTGGGAGGGTATTCTATGCGATTGCTTATATCATATATGCAATATTATATCGAAGGCATCGCATAAAAAAAAAAAAAATAAAAATAATAAACTAAGCATGGCTACCACGACCAAATAGTGCAACTGCAAGGACGAGAACGTATTTGGGTTTATTTTCAATTTATAATAACATTTACTTATTAAAATAACTAGATGTTTTAATTTAGACTTGATTCCCATAATAGATTTTGCGAGCTCCGAATAGGCCTAAAACCTATTCGGATAAAGAAACAATTTTGATGCTAATTGATATTTTGATGGTGAAGGATAAAGTTAATTAATAGCATGCTATTAAGAGATTTGTAATAGAACTATTAATTAATCTTATGTTAATGATGGAATATATTTGACCAAATAAATAAATGAAATAGAAATGATTGGGGAAGCGCCCAGGAAAAACAACTTTTATACATTAAAATCGTCTATTTTTATGCTACTAAGGCTAATCGGATGATGCTACACTAGGGTTCCTATATTTTGCCTATCCAGGGATAATTAGGCTGGAAATTTTTAAGGAGTACCTGACATCGTACAGGCTCAGGACCTCCATTTTACGTCCTATCCGAGGGACGGCATAACTAAGGATTTTTTACTCCCTTTAAAAAGTCATAGGGCCACCACGGGGCGCGAAGTTTTAATAGTTTCATGCGAAGTTTTAATGGCTTAATAAAACATTAGATTAAGTAAAAATGCGGATATCAGTTGTATTGACCCGAAAGACAATAACATACGATGAAGACCAAGAAGTGAGCAGCCACAGAAGGACCACATGCAAACCTGTTTTATAATGTTGTTGATGAGCTTCACAACAGATTAAAAAAAAATAATGATACATCAATTAAATGCCTTTTATTTAACTAATTAAACAATCGTATATACTTACAATAAAATTGTCGAAAAACTCCTGTAATCGTTTTGTTTACGAATTACTGAGTCCATTAATTTCATTACATCCAACAGAGTACATTCATTCAGTTATGTTGGAAACCGAAACATAAGATATAGCGATATTTAGGTCCTCCGGGCCGGATGATTTTTACACGTTGTTATTCAATAGAAATTTCTAGAATGCATAGGTCGATCCTTTTTCAGTCATCAAGATATTATGGCAAGAGATTTTTAATTTTATAATTTTATTTTAATTAGTTTCTATTACTTGGTATACTCGAGGGTATATTTGATTCATGCCCACTCATACCCTTATATTCTTTTATTGACATCCATTTCATAATATTTTTTCATATGTTTTATGAAAATATGTTTCGGGTTCGGTGATTTTACATAAAATACGTCGAAATAAAAACAAAAAAATATGTTAATGGTCTTTCCTTCTTTTTCTTTTGTGGGTTCAGACATCAGTTAAGAAACTAAGTAACTGATTTCAAAAATTGAAATTAACCTAAAAGCACAATTTAAAAAAAAAAAAAGCCGCAACGTCAGCTAAAATAAAACAAGTCTTCTTATTTATGTGCTAATCAATCGCTTCTCTAAAAGTTTACACTATATTAATGCGTATAGTAACGCCTATGTGGGTTTAAATAATTTTATTGACGCAAAATTATTATACAAAAATTTGATTGAAAAAAGGAAACAATAAGAACTTAAATTAGTAACGTTACAAAAGAATAACTATCAGGTACAGAACAGCGACTCAAAAGTAACTGTATCTTCGCTGTTCAATAAAAAACTCAGACACTAGACAAATCAATTATTATATATGGTCCGGTCTGAGTCAAGCCAAAAAGGCATAGAACAATCCAAACATGTGATTAAGTACTAATACATGACAATAACCATCCAGTTAATTCTAAAACTTGTATAATGTAAAAGAAATAAACATCTGTTTTGGATTCACGTCACATCAGGAATTAATATTAGAAGGGTAAACCATACAGTTATTAGCACTAAGTACAGTTATTGGCACCCTAACTTTAACTTAAAGAAATAGGTAAACAAGTCCTAATTTTGTTATAAGAAATACATGAGTCTAACTTTTGAAGGGTCCTCTAAGTCATCTATGAAGTAAGACCTTAACAAACTAACCATTGGGAAGATTTCACAATTAAATCCACAGAGTGCCAATAACTAGATTTGGCACTTTTATCAATAAATATTGCCATATTGTAATACTATTGAACTTTTGATCCAAAAAAACCTCTTGAGCCTTATAAGGATAGATAAAGAGGAGCTATAGGAAGTTTCAATTAGATTCAATTAGATCCCTTCGTAACAAGTATTTTTTTTTTAATGTCACCACTGAAATTTAGTCTTAAGGGTGCCAATAACTGTACGATTTACTCTATTCAATGATATAATAATAATATTAAAAAGAGAGGAAATAATCCTGTGCCGGCTTAGAATCGGTCAATGCGAATTCTCCCATACATACCTTACGCACCCTACCTGCGTCAAATGTGGTGGGTGCCCTGAGGAAAGTTAAAAATGTACACATCATTGAGTGAAATATTGCAGCATAGCGAGGAAAGTGTTGAGAAAATCGTGATTTTTCTTAAACCTATCGGATTTTATAAGAGAATTAAAAAAAAAATGTCAATGACCCCTTCGGGTAGAGCCTAATCCAATAAATAAATAAATTCTTCATTTATTTGTCATTGGACGTATCCCTTAAGAACAAAATTATATATTATAGATATAAGAATAAAGATATAGGCTTCAAATATAATATAATACCTGACAGGTTTTCCAATATTCATATGATACCTTCAAAAGGCATGCCTTCCTGACAGAGAGGTTCACTAATAGGAATGGCAGCTGCATTGCATTGAGAGGGGTTGGAAGCATGGAGAACGAAAATGTTGGATCGTGCTGTGGCTTTGCACCCCCTCCCACCCCTCCCCTATGGTTTGCGTTAATTAACTCAGTCCGCCTGAGGTCCATCGGTTATATGGCTGTCAAGCGAGGAAACAAATATTGAATTTTTTATTTTTAATTTTAAAACAAGTGACTATAGGGTTTGTTAATGGGAGTAAACATATCCTTGCCTAGAATTTTTAGGATAGCACGTAAAATGGAGGCCCCGAGCCTGTACCAAAGTACTCGTTAAAGATCCCTATTCTAATTATACCTGGATAGCCAAAATTTAGGACTCCCACTATCGCATAGTCCGATTAGCCTTAGTTGCATAAAGGGGCGTTAAACAAACAAACCATTTTAAAGATTTTATTTTTTGTGGCTTTACACACTTATTACATCATTAGCCGCCTAAACCACCCACCTCTACTAATGCCTATCATGGGGAACTGCTTTCCAGTGATGGTTATGTGTCCCATTTTCATTTAATCTATTATCTACCATGAGATCTCATCCCTACTATTCCATATAGCTACAGGTTTTATAGTCGTGTAGAGGCATTCTGATAGGTTGTTTCGAGCTTTGAATGTCTCGCACATATTAACCTCCTTTCCGTCTTATCCATGGGATATGATCTGACCAGTTTCTATCAGCATTTATTTGCTGGTCCTTCGTATTTCGAATTTAATTAAAGAATTGAAACAATGGTAATTATAATAAATGAAAAAGGGGATAAAAAATATCAAAGTTATATAGAACGAATAGATCGGTGTGGTGTTACATTGTCTACTATCGACGATCGCTGGCACAGTTGGAAAAATTCCAACCCCCGAAGGTCTCGTCAATGCACCAGTGAACTATCGGGCTTGTATATGCTCTGTGCTATCAGGAGACCTTTTACTCTAGTTTTTAGTTGAGTGCTGATATACCTTTCCATAATTTAAATTAAAAATGTGGATGGCATCAGATAAAATAATAGAAGTATAAGGGGAAACAACGATGCAGGTAATTGCTAACGATAATTCATGTTTACACTGAATTATCGTTAATTCAGTGTAAACAACTTATGCTTTTTTGTTCTTATTTTTTGCAGAAGGCGAATTTTTAACCCCTTGCATTCGAGTCGTCGGAAGTCGCCGGAGCCGAGCCATTTAAAATTTGTCTTCAAACTCGAGGGCTCCGCTACGGAGACAATGCAAATAATTTTCAGCTCTTAACATATAAAGACATAAACAAATCGTAAAAATTATTTATAGGATATTTCGCTTTTGGTGATAAATGACGGTCGCGGCTAGCGGTGTTTTTCATTATTTTTATAGTACGTTAATCTTTTAACATGGCTATATTTTGTGGTTTTAATTCATCTTTTATTTCCTCAATGGTACATAATTTAGTTCGGGACACCAAATAATTCCTTTACTTTGATTTAATTTCCCATGTACTTTAAACGGAAAGTTACTAAGTAGATTTTCAAATTTTAGGAGCTTTTCTGATTGGATATGAGAAAAATTTAACTAAAAGGGTACCGACTCGTAATTTTTTAACTGTTTTTACTTGTCTAATTAGATTTTTTATGCTTTTATATATAATAATGATAATAATAATTATAATAAAATTATAATTATTACTAAGTAGATTTTCAAATTTTAGGAGCTTTTCTGATTGGATATGAGAAAAATTTAACTAAAAGGGTACCGACTCGTAATTTTTTAACTGTTTTTACTTGTCTAATTAGATTTTTTATGCTTTTATATATAATAATGATAATAATAATTATAATAAAATTATAAAAAATATATACAATTAAAAAATAATAATTTGTTATTAATATAAAATTAAAAAAAATTAATTTTTTTTTTGTAACTATGTATTCTTTAAGCTTCACAAATACATATAACCTTAAGTTCACTACAATTCCTTACTTGGTTCTAAAATTTTACTGTGTAATATTACGTTTTCAGGGTGTACTTTTTCGCGAATAAGTTGCGTCGAGTTGCCGGTAGGTAACGTCTGAACGGTGCCAAGTGCAAAGGGTTCATCATTATTAGGTACATAGGTTTAATTTTACGCGAAGACGTACAGCTAAACAGTTCGAACATGATAATTTCAGCAACTAGCAAGTATCAATTGAAAAATCAATTTTTTTTGTATTCTCCATTTTTAAGAGGGCTTTAGGATTTATTAAAAAAAAAAAAAAAAAAAAAAAAAAATAATACGATGCAGTACCTAAGACAGTAGCCATAAAATTTAAAACTTTAATAAGATTAACTTATAGCAACTAGGCAAGCCATAATATGAAAACCAAAGAATATAAACTAAAAAAAAAAAGTGTTCTATAAATGTCAAGTTGGTTGAGCTGTTGAGTAAAGTTCCCTTGGACTCGATTTTAAAAAATATTTTACTACTAGATCTCCGTGTGGGAGTCCTCGTTCTTGTAACATGAACGAGTTGAATAATTTCGTCCTGAACGAACATATTATGCCAAAGTTTTATGGAATTAGCATCGTATGCCCTTATTAATGTTTGCAATTAAAACAAAATATATAAATAAATAAAAATAAATGAAATTAAAAAAAAAACAGAAAAAGGAAAATAACTAGTAAAAAAAATAATAAAAATAAAAATAATCAGTTTCTTTTACGACATTACTGAAGAAACTGCCATCAACTTACACAAAAAAATTATGAAAAACCATAAAGTTCAATGGGTAAAAAAAAAAAAAAACAATTTGTCACTTGAACTTTCGCCTTAAGGTTTTTTTTCCTTCTAAGCATTAGCTGGAAACTTTTTTTGTTAATGGTTTGTTACTAACAACATTATTTTTAAAAGCCGATGCTTCACTAACTTAAGAACATAATGTCCCATCATGGAAGAAGTTTAAGTTCTTTTTCTTAGGAGCTTTTAAGAATGAATGTCCTCTTTCACAGTGATAGCTCTTTGCATATTATTAATCACGTTAATGTTTGACGCAACCTTATTTTCAAATATTTAAATGCTTAAAAATGACTTTTACTTAAATAGTAGTGGATTATGATTGATTCTTGTTATAAGAAAAATTATTATAATTAAGGAATTTATGGAAATAGAATGAAACACTCCTTTTTTTAAACAATTTTTTCATTAAAATAATTAATTGATGGAATGAATAGTAAAATAAGCTTTACATTAATTATTTTAGTAAAAAAAAACTTTTGATGGCACGGCCTAAGACCGTCTGAAATTTTAATTACATATCAATCTTACAAAGAAAGATGAAATTTCTGTTCAATAATAACTTGCGCCCGGATTGATAATTTACGGTTAAATTAATACTTTATATAAATAAATCTTGATAATTTCAGGAAAATTGAAAAACCGTTCTTAAACTGATTGTTTTTGCAAATACGTTTTTTTTTTTTTTTTTTGGTTGCTATTACTTCAATTTTGGCTTTAAATAGATTCTTATTTTTTTTCTTATGTAGCAACAATGGACTGTGCAAATTAGCAGATAATAATTAGCAACGCAATAATTTTCTATACTACAAAAAACTCAAAACCAGTATACTAATAAATGAGCATTCAGTTTAACTCGATTAATAATTCGAGCATTGTAGATTTAGAATAGTAACACTTTAGAATTTATCTGAATTTTCTATCCTGGTCACATTTCAATAAATCTGGCCCACTGTGAATTGTTCGATGTAGAAGAAAAAAAAATAAGTTTATGCATGCTCACTGAATGTGAAAATTTAAAAATTTCATTGCTTTTTATGTCTATTGTTTGGAAAAATGAAAGATTTTTTTTTGTCCAATGTTTCTAACAAACAACTTTCTGTTTCAGGCCCGCGATGGCGTCGCTGGACGTTATCAAGAGGAAGAGCAACCAAGGTAAGCGACTGATAGATAACTCAAACACACTCTAGAGAGAGGGAGGAGTGCGCTCTATCTATAGAGCGCTCTGTGGGGAAGCTCTATTTCCAAAGCATCCCTTAGAGCGCACTAAAAATGTAACACTTATTTTATTCTCTTTTATAGTTTCCTCTATGCCATAGTTTTCGGCTAAACTAGAAAGAGTGAGGCTATTAAAATAGAACAATAAATAGGGTCTAAAAATAAACTTAGCGCTGCGTTGTGGTGGCCGAAGGTTTTTAGTCAGTCGTAAACACTACGTTTATGACGAATAAAATCATAATATCTTTGCATTGGTATTGTATATTAATGTAAAAAAATGCTAAACCAAGCCGTAACCCCTTATTTATGAGTTCCTCCAAACTACTATTGGAAGCTATTTTCAACGAAAAAGATCCATCTTGTAGAAATAAAAAAATAAAAAAATGTTAGTAGGGTAATGCGAGTTTATACTTTAAAAATCAAAGAACCAAATCTAAATGGACATAGTTTTTCATCGATCTATAAGAAGTAGCATCAATATTTTTAGTTGTAAGGAGAAAAATAAAATATTGTTCGACAAAAATTAAATTTGACTTATTTGATTATATCTTTCACATTTCCGAATACCATACCATTAACTTTATAGTTTCATAGAATCAAGTTGACTAAAAATTTACTTTTTTTTTTTTTTTAACGGTACTCCATCCCGCGAAGTGTAGCGGTGATTTCGAATAACATTTATTGAAAGCATTAAAAAATATGTTGCTAGAGAATTAGAAACTCAGAATTATGTGGATGGCTGTATAATAAAGTAATGCCAAATATTAAAGCTTTAAAAATAATTAAAATTTTAATTATAATTTTTAAATTTTATAATAATAATTTTCAAGTCATCAACACAAGACAAATAATTAAATTAATATTAAAAAAAATTGACAATGGTCAAGAGACTTACTGATTTGGTAATGACCACTCCCCCGTATAATTCCCAAAATTGCAAGATCAATGGGAAAGAGAGTCAGTAAAGAGAATGGATTGACTTGACCGGCATATGTGCCTAGTGGCTCAAGGGCAAGATCACCATACTAGTGATACGGATATCCGGGTTCAAATTCCAGCCTAGGATTTTCTTTACTTATTAAACATATTTATTATATATATATATATATATATATATATATATATATATATATATATGTATGTATATAATGTAATATGGAATATATATATATAATATATATATATATGTAATATATATATATAATTATTACTACATTGAAAAGAAACTAACATTAGGCACCCCTCAAGGGTCTGCACTATCCCCCTTACTGTGGAACATTTTAATAAATACAGTTTTCGAGACAGACTTACAGAAAAATACGACATTATTAGCTTATGCTGACGACCTACTATTACTTATTAAACGACGAGATTTCGAGGAACTACAAACAATAGCAAACGTGACACTATCTAGGCTAGGACATTGGACCAAACGAAACAAACTTAACTTTAACATAGAAAAGACTAAATACATTATTTTTAGCAAAAAAAGAACAGTTCCTGAATTGGATATCAGACTAAATACAGTGAGACTAACTCAATGTGACACCTTACAATACTTAGGTATGCTCTTTGACCGGAAGATGACTTGGAACAGACATTTAGACAATCTCTATAATAACACACTACGGATGATTAACGGACTTTCAGTAGCAGCTAAAGCAACGTGGGGTCTTGGATCAGAAGTGCTAAAGGAAATCTATGAGGCCGCTGTACTTCCCAAGATGCCTTACGCTGTGCATGTCTGGCACTCAGCCGTGCAGCGCAAGAAGAATCTGTTGAAGTTACAGAGGCTTCAAAGATTGATAGCGATTAAAATCTGCAAGGGCTACCGCACATTGTCATACGAGGCCTCAATATTATTGAGTGGGTTATTGCCTATAGAATTTAAAATTGAGGAACGGACTGTTTTATTTAACATTAGAAAAGGAAAGACAGGTTACAAACAGCTGACATTAGACCAAATTGAAAGACTTACTGACTGTAAACTTTGGCTACATCCAAGAACAACTTTGTATACAAGACAAAAAATCAACAATGAACGTACTGATGTGTTTACAGACGGGAGTAAAGACAATGAGAACGTTGGATGTGCTTGGTTATTTAGAGCTAAAGATAATAGGATCATAGAACAGCAGTACAAACTAGAATCCTATTGCTCGAATAACCAGGCCGAAAAATATGCTGTGTTTAAGGTGACAGGGTACATAAGAGACAACCCGTTACTAACGAACACACACGTAACCATAAACACAGACAACAAAATCTTACTCGACTCTGTGAATAATCCGGACGTTCATGACCATTTGACGGACCAAATTAGGTTGAACTTACTGACTCTTAAAAACATAGGAATGACAGTTACATTAAAATGGGTAAAGGCGCATTCGGGGATTGAGGGGAATGAACGGGCAGATTACCTAGCTAAAGAGGCAGCTAAAGGAGAACTGCTGCCCTCGTATCATAAAGCCCCATTATCGTTTATAAAGAGAGACTTAACAATTGATTTGGTAAAAAGATGGGACGAAATGTGGGCCACCTCCCTTAAATCTCCAAGTTTGCACAGATTTTTACCAAAAATTACACTAGACAATTACAAACGTATACACAGCAGTGATTACAGACTGACGCAAGTACTGACGGAACACGGAAACACAAAACAGTATCTCAAACGGTTCAACATTATACAAACAGATTTATGTGACGAAGACGGTAAGTTCAAAATTTTAAACATATACTGTATGACTGCAAATTGTTTGACAGGCAACGGTTTAATTTGATAAAAAGTATTATGCTTAAAAACGGAAACTGGCCAGAGACAGAACAAACATTACTTTCTCAATTCAAGACTGACTTGATTAAATTTATTAGAACTATCGACTTCGACTCACTTACCAGAGACGGGCAACGTAGGTAATTTCTTGTTGGCTTTTGTTTACTTATTTTATTTTGTCTTTTATTTTTATTTAATTTGTATTTTTTTTTTCATTTTTCATTATCGTTTTTTGTTTTTGTTATTCTTTTTTCATAATTTGTTCAAATTTTGTAAATTTTATAAATAACAATTAAAACTATTGTAATATCATGTAGTATGCCTTTAAGGCATGGAACATGATTAAATGACAAATAAATGGTCCTTATGTGGGGGTACCACGTAAGGAAAAGAATAAAAAAAAAAAAAAAAAAAATATATATATATATATATATATATATATATATATATATATATATATATTACAAGTTTAGTATGTTCGATAATGAAGATCGATTTAAAAAAAAAAAGTCATTTCATCAAATAAATATTATACACTATGAATAAAGATTTAATATTCAATTAATTTTTATTTTCTCAGCTACAATAAAATAAATTCAGGTTAAAATTGTTCATTTTTCAAATTCAATGTGATCTCTCAATAATGCCATCGACATAATTAATTTATACCTTTCTGCAATGAAAATTCAATAGTTGTCAGTCTTTAGCAAGAGAGATAATTAAATTAAAATTATAACAGTAAATAAATGTTATTTACTATAAAATTTGAAATGAATAGCATAGCCTTCAACCTATAGACACGATAAATATTTCTCAGCCCTTGTTACTCTATCGATAACCTTTAGGTTATCTATTTTAATAAAAATAAATATGAGCTGTCCCGACTCTTCTTCGTAATCCAATTTATTATTATAAAATGAATCAAATATTATCAGAAAAAATACGTATTGAATTGATGACCTATCAATTTTAATTTGTTTATCCCTAAGCCGAATACAATTGTATATTTGTATTAATATTCAAAAACTGTATTGAGAGTTGTGGAATCAACATTAGTTAAAATATAATAATTAGTGTTGCTCATGCATATTTTAAGTAGCAAACTTTCACCTGTTTTCAAAAGTAACGTGGTGATGCATAAAACCAGCCTGAGGATGTTTATAGTGAACTCTATCTGTCTATAATAAATCTTCTCTTTTATGGGACCGGATTCAGAGCAGAAAGATTTACGATGCAAGTACTTTAAAACCATAACAAGCAATGTAGAAATGTAGGAAGTCTAGAAAAAGATGCATGAGCTCATATTTTATTTGCTTCAATATGTATGTATATATATAAAATAAAACTTATTTTTAATAATTATTAATCCACGGCCAAATCTGCGGCGTATAAACAATCATTTTTAGTCTGGATCAGGCAGTTTTAAATATATTTTTATTTTTTAAATAAGCATAGCCTATCAAAATTATTATTGTATCAAAAAAATGCTATTTACTAAAAATTTCTCTGGAACAAAATTCATTTTTCTAAGAGTGTAAACTATTTTTATTGCCACAGTAAGCAAAATAATATGCTAACACAGTGCGATGTTACTATTGTTTAAAAAAATGAACATCTATGGACATCAGAGTAGCAAAAGTATATTTTTTTTTCGAAAGAGGATTTCCCATTCTTATATAAATTTTCATCCCTTATGAAAAACACATAACTGTTCGGTAGACATTTTTAAACATACATTTTATTGATCGGGAAAACCTTGAGAAATTATCATTTGGGATAATGCTGAAGTCTCAAAGCATCTAATTAACCTATATATATATATATTTCATTAGGTTGTAAGAAGAACTGTCCTTCAAGGCAAAAATAGATTGTAGATAATAAATATACAATTATAAAATGAACATTTTTTACTTACATTAGTCAAGTCAATTATTTATACTAATTTTATTCTTAACGGTTCAACCAATCATTATCACTGACCTAATTAGACCAAATGACCATATTTTTGTAATAAAATAATTTAAACCAAACTTGATTTTTTTTAAATATGTTTGAACGGCAACTCAATAAAACTATTCTTTAAAAATAAGGAAGAACATTTAAAATATTAAAATTCAATTTTTTTTTTAATACGAATCGTAATCAAGTCGCTCACTCCTTTCAACAACGCCATATCTCAAAAATCGTCTATTTTTATTTCTTATGGTTACCAAAATCGACAAATCTTTAACTCAATCCAAGCATCATCTACCGTTCTTTTTAAATAGAACCACATTAATCAAAAAGGACTGTTTAACGTTACACCACAACGTTAAACCAAACGGGGTATTTATTTCTGTTACATTGTATACGTTCTACAATTACCTGGACCGGTTACAGTCATGTATTAGTACGCGATCATATGTTTGCAATGCTCTTGGCCTTTCTAGGTGGACTAGCGGACCATATATAAGAAGATATTGACTATTGTCTCAGTCTTATGTTGAACAGCGAAACATAAAGCTACTTCTGAGTCTCTGTTCTTTCACTGTTTGCTACTGTTATGTAACGTTGTTACTAATTGCGTGCTAATGACTGTTAATTTGTGTTTCTTTGACATGTTTGTGTAATAAGTTTACGTAAATAAAATTATTTAAACCCAAATAAGTGGTAGAATAGATGAATAGTAATGAATAGATGAAAAAAAACAAGGTTAAGAACTTAATCAAAATGCTAAAGATTTTTTAAAACTGAACTCTTTAGTTCTCGTTTTTATTGGTCTACTTTTTTAAAATTGAGCATTTCGAAAAATCCTTTTAATAGAATTAAATTAAACTTCCATATTAGGGTTCTACGAATGTATAATTTTCCTACAAGCCTTCAATAAATTTGATTTGATATTGTGAACACTTCTTTGGGCTAACAATATTTATTCAACGAAAATATACAATAGTCAATGCCACACGAATTATAACAACACAAATATTAGAACAGGTTACAAAAATTATCACTTAGTAACGCACAAATAATCATTTGGCTAGAGCTTCTCAATCAAGACTAACTGTCCAGTCAACCGCTGCTTATATATAGTCGTAAGGAGAATGGTCTAGAACCTCGTAGAACGTCGTGGATGGAACTCGAACTTCATAGTCACAAACAAGTACTATGACAGTTTGTTCCAACTGTAAGTTCGATCCAACAAAAGGTCTGGGACTTTTAAACCATTTTTTTTTTTTTTTTTTTTCATTTAACGTAACAATATTAATAATTTGAAACAAAATAAAAGATAGAAATGTCAATAGCACTTTACAATTTTACTCTAGCGAAGGTCTCCCCTCAGTGGGAACTAGGCCACAGTTGACATTTATCCCCGACCTTTATTGTTTGTTAGAGCTAAGGCTTTAATGTCACCGCTCATGCTAAAGCCATGTAAAATTATTTATTAAGTGGTTTGAGAATATTTTTGGAAAGGGTATATTTTTAACATAATAAGCCACTATTTTTAAATACTAAATTCCATATAAATTCTGTTGTTTGCAAATAACAGAACGATCCACGATATTAATTTTCAATCGATTTATTTATTAAACGCCTTATACATTAATATTACTGATGCTAATGAAATGCACTAATGAAGAAAAAAAAAACATAATTTCAATCTTAAAATCTGCATAAATTGTTATAGTTAATAAAAAAAAAAATGTTTCATTATAAGCTTATTTTGTTTTTAAAGTTCAATACTGAAAGGTTTGAAATTTTATTAAAAGGAATTATTGTCCCGTTTTAACTCTGAGAGAAGTATTGATTTCGTCAGAACAAAGTATCTGCCAAGCGCAGGGTTGTCAGTTAAATAAAGCCAGAAAATTAATTGTTTCTTCCTTCTAAAAATTGAAATTAATCCTCTAGGTAAACCCCTCGGAAACGTTATATATATTTCAGTGAATTGTAAAAACTAGGTGGACCCGTGCGAAGCACTTCGCAAGAAGATTTGTATCACATTTTACTTCTAGGTTTAACATAACTATGAAATGAACTTTTTTTTTTTGCCTGTTCGTACCCCCCCCCCCTCTCCCCCAACCACTCGGGCCTTAAGGTGATTTTTTTTTTCTACAGCAAGGAAGAATAAATTAATTTTTCTGTTTAATAGTTAAGGAAGAACTTCATTTTCTGACGTTTTTCTCTACAAAGGTTTCCTGTAATCTTACTGGAATATATGAAATCACTAAGAATGTTGCATAGTCTTGGAAATTAATCTTTCTACATTCTGATTTTAACTTCCCTACCGACTTTTTTTTTTTCATAAACCGTTCATAAGATGCTTTTTACGGTTATTTTTCTGACAATGGAGAGGAAGATAGTCTTCTAAGTAGTAAGAACGACATAAAATAGGTTTCTATCCATGGAGAGGCAACAAAACAATAAGTAGCCTCGTGAAGCTGAGGGGCTAACCGACCAAAACCAAAGTTTTAGAGGTGTAAAACGCCTGGCCCAAAAACGTGGAACGTGTATGTGTCATAAAGCCCGCGTAGAAACCATTGAAATTCATTTTTCTTATTTCGATACTTTAGTTTTTTGAAATTCCCGTTATAAAGAAGATAAGTTGATAAAACCAAAGTTATAATGAATCACTATGTTACTATGAATCACCATAAATAGATTTTATTTATTTTATATATATTTTGGATTACAGTCATGGGCGGATCCAGCCGATTGTAAAGGGGGGCGGCTGCATCCTAATGGGGGGAGGCTGCAGCCCCACAGCCCTTCATTTGGATCTGCCGATCAGCTTTTTCACCTTCCCACAACTGAAATTCTACCTGTTCTGCGCATTTTTGTTCTTTAACTTGCTTCCTTACTTTAAGGAAAATCAAATTCTATCTTTAAATGACGAAAATTTTTCCAAAGGGAGGGGCTCCATCCCCCATAGCCCCCCCTCCCCTCAGATCCGCCAATGACTAAAGTAGGCTCCTGCTTATCCCTCCTCGTCGGAACGGATACATTGCCGTTTAAGTGAATGAGCCGGTCAATCCGGAAAAATGTATAAAAAAACCAGCAAAATATATTATTATAACTTCTATATTTTGATAAAACCCAAGTGCAACACACAACCTATTTTACAAAGGCTATATAGTTATTAATTAAAGAAACCTTTTTTGGGCCAATTTTATTTAACAATTTAAGAAAATTTACTCTATCAATCTATTCATTTTTCACAAATCTTTTATTTTTTTTCGTTTATACGCACCTTAATGTCAACTGACGAAATTTCTTGTCAAAATATAGGAAGATATTTCTTTTTTAATGAAATGAATGGAAGATACGGATTTTGTTTCAAGATCAATTTTACTTCGAAGAGATTTGTTTTAGTGGAGTTCGGTAAAAAAATCAAAAAATGTGGTGCGTGCGCGCAACGCACAACTTTCACTTACCAACATACTTAGAATAGAAATTAATGCGTTTTTTTAATGCCACTTCTCAAAGTTACACATTTTTCCACATTCATTTCTTATTTTTGTTTTCATTTGCTCTATAAAAAACACTTATTTATTTTATTAATAAACAAAAGTTTATACTTGTGATAATCCGGCAATGCAAGCATGATACTCCAAGTCGTCTGATTTTATAATTCTCTATGTACTTGATGAAAATTTCATTTAGTTACCATGAAACAAATAATTTCCATGAAATGAACAGAACGGCTTTGATTATGAACAATGATGTCATTAAAGGCGTACTACGCATGCATGGGCTCAACGTGTTTTATGAGTTGACTGAATATTTTTCTTTTTTTCTCCTCTAAAATGTTGGCTATCACATCTTTGGCATTTATATACATCAAATACCCAGTTTGATTAAAATCGTTAAAGCCGTTTTTGAGTAAATAAAAAAAACACGTGAAAATGATACAAAATTTATAAAGTAAAGTCCCCCCTCCGTTTGACCAATTTTGATGAAATGTTGGCTATCACATCTCTGGCATATATATATATATATATATATATATATATATACATCAAATACTCAGTTTGATTAAAATCGTTGAAGCCGTTTTTGAGTAAATAAAAAAAACAGGTGAAAATGATACAAAATGTATTAAGTAAAGTCCCCCCTCCGGTTGATCAATTTTGATGAAATTTTTAGTCATATCTCGGGCATATCAATACATCAAATACTCAGTTTAATCAAAATTGTTGGAGCCGTTTTTGAGAAAATCGAAAAAAATGTAAAAAGTTATTAAATAAAGTACCCCCTCCCTCTGGGCAATTTTGATGAAATTTTTGATGTCATCGCGGGCATATACATATAATAAATACCTAATTTCAGGTTCGCACGGTTTATAGTTTTTGAGCTAGTCTGTTCACACACACACGCACACGCACGCGGACGCGGACGCGCACGCGTACGCACGCACACACACACACAGTCCATTTCGCGGGACTTGTATTTCCGTTGAAATCCGGAAGTGGAAATTTTTCACGATCGCAATACTTCCCCTTACTATATATTTCATATGTAGGTAAGTGAAAGTATAAAACAAAAGACTTTTTGCCTACATTTTAATTTATTTAAGATCTATCGAGCCGCAACATAATACAAATTTTAACAAAATTTTTTATTGAGAATATGACAAAATTATAAATGTTTTTAAGGATTTTAAAAAGAATTTTTATCTTTTACAGCGTCCATCGGTTTATCCGAAGAGTCGGTTAAACGGGAACCGGTAAAGTGGGAGTATACTGTAATTGCTAAATGTGAAAGTGCAATTTTCCAACGCTACAATTAAGTCTAAATCAGACGAAACAACATTTTTAGAACCTAAACACGACAGGTCCTAGCATTTGCTGTAACGTAATACAATAAGTAGTTGACCACGTGCGGCGGAGGAGCCTAACCCAGGCGTTATCTCAGAAATGATAGGTTTTAGGGCTTTAAAACGCAAACCCCAGTTTAGTTCTATAGAACTAAACTGGGTCTTAATGCATAAAACCCAATTTTATTCGTTTCGATCCGTTGAGTCAGTACGTTTAGGTCGATATTTTATTTTGGACCAAAAAATGGACACTGAGAATACAATTCGCAAAAGCTCCGTGAAATTCTGAATCCAACGATACCACATTCGTGGCATTTGAGCACGGTAGGACCTTATAATTGATGAAAAACCGATTTTTACGCTTTGTGAAATAATATATGTGGGATTCTATACCACATATTATTATTTAAGATTCGCATGTACTATTGTTTTCCTATTATCCATTATTGTGTTCATTTTTTTTTCGAGGTTTTATTCATTGAATCAATATTGATCTTGTTTCGATATTTTTAATTTATAATTTTTAAATTATAAAAATTATAATTTTTGACTAGTTATTTATTTATTTATTTATTTATTTATTTAATCATAATTTGTTTTTTAGGGAAGACCCCTGTACAAATGGAGTTGAAGCATATTTAACATTTTACATTACAATTCTTTTACACTTCCAAACAACTATAACAACACTATAAAAATAATAAACAATACAAAATATAAAAATACAAATTAAAACGTTGAAATTTCAATAAAACATTAAAAATTTCTTATAGGATAATGAGTTAAAATAAGCTAAAATATTAAAATATTATCATAACTAAACTTTAGTCATAAACCTAAAAATTAAGAAATAAAAGAACCCATTACATTACTGAGAAAAACTATTTTACACAACCATATCCCTATAATTTGATATATTTGCCATGAAATTGTACATAATTCTCATTTCATTTACACTTTGCGGTCTAAATATATCAAGCTTATTATCCATTACCTGAAACCTTCTAATATGAGAATATATTGGACAATCAAATAATATGTGGTGGAGTGTTTCGTTGGCCTTATAATTGCACATTTTACATTCCGTTTGTGGGCTAAATCTAACAATCCTGTTATTTACCGATACTTTAATTATATATTTCCCAGAGAGAATCATCTGAATATATAACCGGATATATTTAAAGTTTTTTTTGAATTTTTGACTAGTTCCTTGTGATAGTTTTTTTTTTACAATATATTATAATAACAAAGACAAATTAAATTCTGATTTTTTTTTTATTTTCTTCTTTCCGCATTTTTGTAATCGTCAGACGATAATTCAGGCGTTTGGCTGGGACAACTTAATTGATTTACTATAAAATTTAAAAATTTGAGAGATTTTTCGTTGTTATAAAAATAACATAAATCAAATAAAATAACTTTTTCAATATACAAATATTAAATTTTATCTATTATATTTTAATGTTCGGGTACATGTCACAAATATAAGGATGGATTGAGTGTTTAATTGTATACGAAATTCGAATCTTAAATAATATTTAAAATCTATAAAATAATAAAGGACAAAATACAATGGTCAATCGCGCTGATAATTCATTTTTCATATTAAAAATTTTCTATAAATGATTACGTCAATAAATTATGTCATAATCTAAATTTCCAAAAATTATTATCATAATGATTATGATAATAATTTTTGGAAATTTTTCTACCGTGATGAATTGAAAACGTTGGTACAATATACAAAATTTCCATACTTTTTGGTTCATTCGTAGTATTTTTTTATATGACCCCTAAACATTGTGATGTCTATGATTAATGTCAGGGATACTGTCTTACAGTAATCCATACTCGCATTTACTAAACCACGTTCTACTTAAAATATTATCAAGCACAAAAAAGAAGTACGTGACTTCTTACTGGTATTCTATAAAGTTCAACGTAATAGGGATATCTTGGTTATCAAATTTCTTCGAATGGTATCATAGAATCAAATTGTCAATGGTAAATGATAGAGCGGTTAGATAATCAGAGTCACAGAATGGAACACTCAAAACGTTTTACACAAACAACATTTACGACTTTTATAAACGAGATTTTCTCAAAAAAACTAATAGTGATAAAATTATGTATAAATATGTTTCAAGACTTTCATGTTTCAAGAATCAGGATCAAGCTCCTGGGATCATAGTCAGACTAAGACATACTATTGTGTTGCAATACATTTTTAAAATATTTGGCCCTCATGAAAACTAAGGAAAATATTCATTAAATACTATCATTAAAATAAAATAATCAAATGCAATTATTTATCACCAAAAAAGAAAGAATTAATATAATTAATGGAGTATTTTATTTATAGATGTCTAGTTCTGAAAATCATACGTATTTCTTTACAAAGTTTTAAATTTTGCTAATAATTTTTCTTTTGGCTATTTCTTGTTGATTTCGTTTTTAAAATAATTTGTTCACTTTCTATGATTATTTTTTATTTTTGATGTTTCATAAAACCCAACTTAAGTTTAAAAGTACTTAAAAATTAAAAAAAAAAAAAACCGTTGCTACCACGTCAAACAGTAGAATGTGTAAATCGATGTAATTTTACAATTTATAAAATGTCTGGAGATCAGATAAATCCGGATATTGTTAATTAATTTGTTTAATGTTCTTCAAGACGGTGTTAAAAGTTCAGTTTCCCTATGCAATTGTAAAGTATCAAATCTACAATGTGAAAAAACCAAACAACATTTTTCTCATTCTACAATTTTACGAGGGAGAGGCAATATTATTGCCTAAAAAAAAAAAAAAATAGTAATTCATTGCAACCCTATTTTTTTCATTTAAAAAAAATATATATAAAGTCATTAAAAAATAATAATGACCATCATCAAATAAAGTTAATAAAGTAAAAGAAACCATCAAAAAAATAAAGTTAACTGTTGTGGATTTATTCACACATTTATTCATTCATTCATCAGTTATTCACTAGACGTGAGGAGGAGTTGGTATTAATCAGGTGGACTTGTTATTACTAACATCACAGAACATTAATTGTAGAAAAAAAGTTAGTATAAACATTTCCATACTTTTTTGTTCATCCGCAGTATATATTTTTCCATGATTCCTAACCATTTTGATGACTATGATTAATGTCAATATTTTCAATAAAATAATATTTCACTTTTGCTTCGGAATCCTTGTTCTCCTGATCTAAACAATTTCGAAAGCTGATACAATTAAGTAGCGCGGTGTTCACTGCTGGCTGTCAATTTACTTTTTACACCCATCCCAAATTGAATGCTTGCCGTTTTAAAAAATAAGAGGACCTAAAAAAAATTTAATCATGAAAAATATACAAATTTAACAAAGTAGCCTATAGTTTGTCGCAGTCAATTACCTTTTTTTTTTTTTAATGTAAATTTTGTCACACTTATGTGGGTTAAACAATGTTTATTGACCGAATAAAAACAGGTTACAAAAATTAAATTAATTCTTTGTAACACAGAAATAATCATATAACTTGAGCTTCAGAACGAGACTAGCTCTCCAGTTCATCGCTCCTTATCTTTAGTGGTAAGAAGAACACCCTAGAAATTCTAGGCCAGCATAGATGCTACTCGAGTATCAGTCATAAACATGTACTATGACAGTTTGTTCCATCTGTTAGTTAGTTCCAAAAACAAGCCATATGTTTTTGTCGTTTACGTGTTTGTTTCACGGTACAAGATTTTTAATTACTGAATAATTATCCTTTATTTATTGATTAAACTCCTTTTCTATTCCCTACCTACAATTAAAATAATTCGAAGTTAACGATTTCTTATAAAATTTTAAAATGAATGGGGTGTCCTATGATTTTGTCGCATTGGGTAAGTCAGGAGTTCATTTGAAATGTTATTATAACTTGCATTAAATCATTCTCCTCAGTCTGTTCCTAGCTTGCCTGCGAAACTCTTACAGCCCTGAATATGCCTGAATAGGCGAAAATTTCGCATGTAATCTGCATGATTAAGTGAATTATTGAAATAATACTAGACTTTGAGGTCTAGCATTCTATATATTAAATCTCTTGTAATCAGAAGGTGAACAATTAGTCGACTCTTGTATACCATTACTGATAAGATCTATTTAGTTGGCTTACTGCCCGTAATCAGTAGCCACCATTTTGGGATTTTTTACGAAATTTCAACGCTTGATGATGAAAACGTGATTTTATATCATTACTGTTGAAACTTTAAAATATATGTGTCCTGAAAAGTAAGGAAATTCGACATGACCACTTATACACTGGGATGACAGTTAAGTTCTAAAACAAATGTTCTTATCTTACACTCCCATTAGGACATATACTAAAAAGCTTTTATGATCCGAGAAACCTTGCAATACCTCACAACAGAAATCCGACATCGCTTCCTTATTTGGAGGAGAAAGCGTATAGACAATTGTGTTCTCGACGCTAGCTTACGATTCCTTGCAGCTGTTGAGCGGATACAAAACACTGGCGATAAACTACATTTTACTGCTTGTTGTATAATCAAACAAAACAACACTCCCGAAACAATTGTGGAACAACGGAGCGTGGGTGGGTTTATCGCTTCGATGAAGCCGGGACTAATGGACCAAATTCGGGAGATGGTATCGCCGTGATTTGAATAACGATTCTCTTTCCAATTTACATATGCTTATGTTTTCGTCGGAATGTAGGCAGTTGGTTCTGCTTCGGTGATCCAAGGTAATGCTAAGACAACATTTACATTATTTATATATATGTCGTCGTAGTATGTCGAGCTTGTTTCTTCATGACATACCAACCACACTGACTGACAAGTAGATTCATATATATTTACTTTTTCCTTCTTCCCGACGATAAATAAGGTTTCAGATCCAAACAATTTATAGTCGACCTGATTGCGATAAAACATAGAATTCTATTTCAACACATCCCTAATTGGCCCAAGAATTGCTTTGTAGCTTCAAATGCAAGGAGCCTGCCTTCTTTTTCATTTGTTTAAGTCAATTGTTCGTAGCCTCAGGTTTCCTACAATACTATGGCTTTTGATCTCTTTTGAACCCAAGATTACCAAACCCTGCATGGTCTTATGGTCCCAAAGCTAAAGAGCTCGTTTAAATTATACCTCTTGCAGTGCGCATACATATAGCCTTGTTTTCATCTAAATTAGAGACCTAATTTATAAATTAGAGCTTCTAGTTTTAGAAAAGGTTATCTGTATTCATGAGATGTTATGTTACAGGATACACAACATTGTGTAAAAATAAAGTCATAAATAATAATTAGGATGTTATTTGATTTCCAAAGCCATTTGAAAGGTCTGATATAACCGACTAGAAAACATTTATCTTATTCAGGCATCACTGTACAGAAAAATATAAATTCTCATGAATGCAGACTAAATATGGTCTGCACATCAACTGCAAGACAACTCAAACTGACATCCAACGTCCCTTTAAGATAGTTATTTATAAAAAAGTAATGTTTACAGAAGCACAACACACTCTTGAAATTACTTGGATGTATGTGATTTAGCATAATGCTGATACAGCATATGTTAAAGCATATTTGTGAAGCATATAAGTATTATTATGTATTGTAGCGTGAAGGAAAAGCATATGATTAAAAAGTGTTCTTGACTTTAAAGTTACATAACTGTTTTAGCACATGTTCCACATTGTAGGAGAATATTCTACGCTTTTCGAGAACCTTCTAGAATGTGTCGATTTCAGACTTACTATGAGTACCAATGGAATAGAGCCTTAGTCTTGCTATGTACATCGAAGCATATAGTTTTGTGTTGCTGTATTGTTACTAGTAGTTACTTTTCATAACGTTGTTAATAATTTGAGTTTTTATTGTTCGTATGGCGTTGTGAATTATTATTTTCTTCAGATAAAAGTTACTTAAGCCCACGTAAGTGTTAATCTAGTCTGCCTTTTATTTGTTTATTTTATATAATAGGAAATTTTATTCTATATGTGTGAAATAGTCTTTTTTTTATATAATAGGAAGATTACTGATGTATCTTATTAAATAATTGGTGAAATAGAACAATCTTCCAGCTCATATAGTTTATTAAACATTCACATTTATTAAATTTTCAAATTCAATGTAATGTTTTCCATAAAAACATTTTTTTTAGTTTAAAAAAAAGTGTAAAATAAAAGGAAAAAAACTATTGACCTGTTATATATATATAATGGAAATCGGTTTGACGATGGAAAAAACAACAGATTTAAAAATACAACAAAAAATGAAAAGAATATATATAATAAAGGAAAATGCACTGGACGAAAGGTCCGAAACGTAGGGATCAGGTTTTTTTTTTTTAAAAATGTGACTGTTTAGTAAATTACATATATGGAATATTGTTCTATTTTACCAATTATTTTATCAGGAAATTTTATATTTTATCCTTCATTTGAAGTTCGTTTCTTTTAAAATGCTGTCACACAATTAAACAGAACTTTGTTCTTTGTCTCTCGCTTTCAAGTAAATAAATAATATTAGAGGTCATGGTTGTTTTTAAAATTTGTTGTTTTGTTTTTTCGACGCTTCAAAAAACAGGAATGGAACTTCCCCTACAAGGTCATCAAAACTAACATAAGATAACCAGTTCACCACGCTGTCTAGACTAGAGGATGTAAACATCGCTTACTACAAACACAAACTAGATTTATCTATCAGCATGTTGATCGAACAACTCTTAACACTTCATGGTGATGACTATGCTTTAGGTTTCTGTTTTATACTTAATAAATATTCATTTGCTCTATGATAGATGGAACAGAAGCTGTTGCTCCCCTAATAAATTCAGGGAGTCTGTGGGTTTCCCATTACTTAACGCACACAGAAATCAGGATCGATGCTCTACCGATGGGACCTCGAATCAAAGGGTTCCTCGGAAATAATTGCATTATATTTTACCATGTATCAAAGGTTCAATTCATTAGGCGACTATTAAGTTATTACAGGATATGACTCGCTAAAAGCAGGCAAGCAGGTTTTGGCCACCCTACTGCATGGAATGATCATGCCTTTAAAAACTAAGTAAAAAAATCCTTTATAAAACATTCCGTTCTTGAGGCTATATTGTTCAACAGGATACCAGGAAGGGCACCAAAATAGTCTCATGATAAATCATTCGGAAAAAAATCTTCCTAATTTATTAATCTAATGTATATCTTGCGCACAAATTTTAGATGAAATTCTAGATAGGACAATGGTATCCAGTATGGTCCCACCTGTATTTTTAATTAGGACATATTATTTATCTGTGTAAATAATTAGGTAAGAATCGTGGACATGTTATTATTGAATAATGATGTAAAAATGAAATAAAAAAATCAATGTTTTTAGAACTGAAGATGGCTCACAAGAGCCGAAACGTTTTATGAATAAATAATGTATTGTTGAGACTATTTTGGTGCCCTTCCCGGTATCCTGTTAAAAAAAACCATGTTGTTTTCGCAAAACATCGGATTTGTAACGTAACACCTTCATCCAACCTTTTCTTGAATTGATTTATTTAAGTTTCTTATAATTTGCAATAATCAACTTATTGATACTTAAAAACACTGATAAAAATACGCGTACGAGTATTTTGTTTTTGTATATTGGAGTTGCGATATTTGATCAGACTTTTTATCTTTTTTTGCTTTAAATTTGATCAAACTTTGGAAACCTATCATAAAACCCATTAACTTAGTAACTAATGAACGTGTAACATAAACATCCCCACTTTATTTCTACATATACACCTTATTCAGGATATCAAAATTTACAACCATTTATTACAATGGTGCTTGACAGATTATTGTTAGGCCATTGTAAAGCTTATTACAGAAATTTTCGCTACATGGGTACATTCACATATTTTAAAAAAAACTTATATTTAAATATTTTATTTATAATTATTATAAGGTTACTCCTTTCTCAAATCAGGTCCTTCTATGGCTTATATTCTCCTACTTGTTATACATTATTGTTCGGCATACTCTCTGTACAGTAATTTCTTCTTTTCAGTTAGGTTTCTTTTTTTAATGTCACTTTATGCTACTGAAACTAATCGGGTGATGCTACAATGAGTGTACTAAATTTTTCTGTCAATGTTTAATCAGGATAGGGTTCTTTATCAAGTAAGAGGCTTGGGACCGCCATTTAACTCTTCGAAAGTTTATAATAATGATGGATAGTTGACCTTAGTATTTAAAAAAATTCTATGTATATCTGACGGATTACGAGCCCACGACTTAGGGTGTTCTAAAACCTTCAACATTCACAAATTTCGATCTTCTATAATATCGTTCCAAAGGCTTTTAAAAACTTAGCTTTTTTAGCTTAGGTGGGAATAACCTCAGTAAAGTGGGTATACTCAGTTAATTTACTAAGAAGTGAAACTGGATTATTCAGGGTTCAGTGTGATCTTTTTCAAATTAGTCTTTGCACTAACGTTGACCAATAAGTATTTCTATACGAAGTACTAAACCAAAGACTAATCTTGAATTGTAATGGCACAATATTTTCAATTTTTATTTTGGTCTAACACAGGTTTCGATGTTTCGATTAAATATGTGAGAAGTAGTCAGTTATCCTTTACTTTAGTGTGTATAATATCCTATCTCATCTTTATGGAAACGCTCCTAACTAACATATTTAAAAAAAATATAAATCGTAGAGGTGCAGGTTCAAAATTTATTTGTCATTGGGTAATTTGACATGGAAAGACTCTACGTGTATTTTCATGAGTTGAAATAAACACTTTTGTACTATTTGTACCATATATTACCATAATTACCATATATTACAATATAGAAATCAATAAAGAAATCAATAAAGAGGTCAATAAACATGCTCCAATAACGCTCGAGTTTATTTCTTGGCTCGGCATAAGCACTAATAAGCGTCGCATATATTTCCGTTAAGCTGGTCTTAATATTGACATTATAGTAAATATTCTAAGCATATAATACACCAATAAGTGATAAAGCCATAATACATATTTATTTGGGATAGCTATGGAATTATGTTGCCACAATTCATGTTTACCTAAAACTCATACGCCATAACCCCTCAGCCGCAATAGCAATGAGTCAAGGATAAGGGTGAGGGGAGCAGATATTTATGTTCAGGGTAAGAAGACAAGTTCCAATTGGTGTGTCGTATGTTAATGATGATAAGTGTTAGTTCAGCCCTCCTCAAAGGACTAACACATGATTTCTTTCTTCTCATATATCTATTGCTATCCTATTTAATCTTTCTAATAGGAGCATTAATATACAATATGGCATTTAGTATAGCATATAAATATATGATCTCGACAAATCTTTGTAATATTATTTTTTTACTACTAAAAGTTTGTAACCCACAATATTATTAGGCACTTCATTTCAGTAAATCTTATTAATCAGTTTAATAACTTACTCAGTAAACAAATATTTAATCTTTTTTTCGATTTAGAGGAGGGGGGGGGGGACACTGCCAGGTAAATATTTGCCAGCCCCGAATTCCCCCGTTACCGTGTAACACACCTGAGGCACACCCAGCTAAAAGCAACCACGATTTTCAATTAAATAATTAACTAAGTGGAAAAACCTTTATTGTCAAACATACATTATCAAAGTGACATTTGAGCGTAATCTCGATCATATCCCCTCTTTTCGCAATCATTAAACAAGAAGCTATACTCACTTGAAGTACTTGACTCCAGACCTTCGACGAAATTTTGAAATAATCAGGAATTTCATATACAATGTCCTCATGCGAACTTGTGCTCACGAATCTGCGTTTGAATGATAATAAACTTGAACTATTAAAAAATATATCAAATTAAAGGAAAAATTATAAAAAAAAAATTTCTGTCAATGTTTAATAGATGCTATTAAAATTTGCAATGAGAAACTGCGGGAAACTACAAAAGGAAAAAAATATAGATTAGTCTTTTATTAAATATTTCATAAAATTGTGTTATGACACAAAACTGACAACTGCATTTACCACAATGCTGCAGCAGCGGTAAACCTTCCATTAAACCTCCATTATTCCCCGGGAATAAGTTTAACGAATTCTATTATGCCGGATTAACATCGGTTTGGTAAAGCTCTCAGTTATAAAATGTCGATGGGGATTCCTAAGTTCATTCTAGAAATTCATTTAACTGATTAATTCGTTGACGTTTTATTCGATGCTTAAATTGTATTATAGGTAAAAGCAGGAAATTCTATAGGGTGGCGGGATAGCTGAGTGGACAAACGCGTTAGGAATTAAGCTAACCCGAAGCTAGCCAGGGGACATTTAATAATATTCGGCATTAATCCCCCACCCTCTCCCCTGACCCTGGAAACCCCGTATAGCCTAACTGGCGAGAAAGGGGAGGACCAAAAAAGAAAGAAAAAGGCGGTTTTGTTTTTGTATTTGCTTAGATACAAATATGTAAAGAACTCCTAAGAACTAAATCTTATTGAATCAACACTGGATTCCATCAATACATTACCAATTTATTTTTTATTATTTATCTATTCATATTACTTCTTCTTTTTTTCTAATCTATTGCTCCAAACAGAATTTCAATTAATTTCGCTGATTAATTAAGTCATATCATTCATAAAAGATGAATCTTATTTTTTCAGTTGTTTGGTATTATTTACATGTAGTTGATGTACCGTGTAAATCTTTCAAGTTGCTTTCAACCATATTAATTATACTGAGCTGTCCCCTGAATATTTCGAGATCTACTATATTTAGTGCTTATATATAGGAAGGATTGTTGATCCACGGGACAAAGAAAGCCTCCCTCAGCCATCAGTCAGCTCGTGGAGGGACAGCAGCCGATTTGTCCGTGAGCTGGGGTCGTCGAGGGGTTGGTAGGAGGGACAGGTCTACGCTAGCGGGCTGGGCCTAGAGCTCACGTCTCAATTTATAACACGACTCTCGAGTTCTATTTGAGGAGCATTAACACGTCTGGGGCGGTTTGTTGTGAGTCCTTAGTGTACTACCTTCAGTAGTTGCTGTCCATCTTCCTCGCTTATGAGGGGAAAAAGTTTGATGTCTTCATGCCAGCTGTTGTTAAGACTTAAAATATTTAGTTAAGATATAATTTGTTTTGTTTTTTACGAAACTGTAATGGTTCTAGTTTTCCTATTTTTTTTTTTTTTTTTCTCAACATCCTAGTAATTACAACAAGACGGTTTGGTTCTTTTAACTCCAACTTTAAATAGAAAAATAAACATTGAAAAACTAATATTCCAACTAGATTAGAAAAATAAAATTGTAATCCCACCCACATTCTGGGTTGGATAAAACGTAGAATAGAATTGAGTTTTATGACAAAGAAAAAAATATAATTTTTTTTAAAGGTCCTAGATTCCTAGGGTTATTAACTTTCAGTTTAGTTTTACACAAAACGTGTGAGATGTGTTTACCTTCTGCTAAATGCAGTCTAATTATGCCTCGTTTAGAGTTTTAGTTTGATCACTAACAAAAAGAGGGTTGTTAATACGTCCCCCTACCATTCTCCAGCCTAATTCTAGCTCTGTACATTTGATATACATTCATAAATATCAGAACAGTTGGCTGGAGAATCATCCTAGCTCTATCAATGAAGTTGCCTGGAGGGCCATAGAGCATTTGGTCTATCGTGACGGTGAGTGGCCAGGGGAGAACACATTAACTGTAGCTTCTCCTTGCCAAGATACAGGAATAGATTGTCGCGCACGGGTCATCGCTACCTCCACATCGTTTAATCAAAGCTGTAAAACTTCACCGGCACTGCTCTCCAACTTAATATTTTTTAAGAAATATCACAATACTATATTAATGTACTCGTTTTCCCCATTATCCCTGGAAACGGAGGAAGAATATAATCATAATTCTAGACAAGGACGGATTTAGCCCCAAATTTGGTGGAGGGGTGGGGGTAGACACGAACCTCTCGCCCTATCACGTGGTGCCTTTTACCTTGCCTACACCATTTCGGTTTTTCAAATTTTTTACGAGATTATTTTCTTGTCTTCATTGTATTTCTGTCGAATTTATATATATCCGTCTAATTAAAAGTATTTTCCATCATTTTTGTGTTAATTCTTCGTCTTATTTTTGGATTAACATAATACCAATCAAAATTAGCCACGCATTCTGGCTATATAATAAAAAATAAAACAAACTGTATAAGCGTATTACATGGAATTAATTAAAATTATTAGCTCAGGTGAGTCACTTACCTCTTAATCCATTTATCATGGACACCTAAACTAAAGGCCGCGCAGGAAGCTGTTACGCTTTGAGGCGTACATAATCTTTACCTCTCCACCACACCCTTTCCACGAGCCAGCCAGTAACAGGATAATCACACGAACACGTTAATTATTCAAGCGGTTGTGCGCGTGCTCCAGTTGCTGGTGAATCGTCTGAAAGAATGTAAAATAAAGATAATGGTAATGTTGAGAATACTAAAGATTACCATCTCCAATCCCGGTGCTTAGGGGAGGAAAAATAAAAGGAAAAAAGTGCTGTCCGGCAACCATCACATATTTTTTGTTTTGCGGGGAACGGAAGAATCCTGTTAGATTTAATATATTTTTATTAGAAATTAAATTACTTTTTCTTTAATGATATAGCATGTCCTAACAAAGATCCTAACAATAATATTAAAAAAGTTCATATACATCATGTTTCAGATGTGTATACCTTGTAAACAATTATAATAACATATTTATGTTATTTTATTTAAAAGAAACTATTTTCAAACTTAAATTGCAATTACAAGTATACTTCTACTGACCATTTGGTCGGTTTAACGCAATAGTGAACTAAGTAGTCCATTATTTTTAAATAATTTATTTTTTGAAAAGAAAAGATTTGGCACCGCCGGGAGTCAAACCCGGGTCTCCTGCGTTACATGCGAGGATGCTAACCTCAGAATACTGAGGATGAATATGAATATGAATAATTATTAATGACAGAATACTGAAGTTGAAGTTGAATTTATTGAAATAGTGTTTTGTTTACTTCTATCTCTTTTGAATTACAACATGTTTCACTTCGGTTTTTATATTGTTCAAATATAAAAAGCATGATTATAAAAAAAAAAAATAAAAAAATAACAATTGTTAAAAAAATAAATAAAAATTTAATCTATTAAATGGATTTGGCGGTTAGTTCACTATGCTTATATACCGGCCATTTAAAATCATCCTGGATCCCACAAAATGGGAAATTTACGCTGGAATTTTCCGAAATTAACAATAATTTTTTTCTTAAAAAATAAATTAACTTACACCGAGAGTCTCGTAAAAATAATTTAGTTTATTTTTCCTATTTCCTCCCATGAATCTTTCCTACTTCCTAGTCCCAACCCTTTTCTTCTCCCCCAATTCCATCAAATCTTCCTAATTGTAATTTTTGTTTTTTTGTTTAGTTAACTTCACTTTATGCAATTAAAACTAATGATGCTATAGTGATATAATAAGGATAGGGATCATTAATGAGTACCTGACATCATACAAGCTCGGGACCTCTATTTTACATCCTATCCGAACAACGGATTTTAATCCCTTTACAAAATCCCATGCTTCTAGTTTTGAAGGCAGCTATGCTAGCCACTACCTTATTTTAGTAATTATTATTACTCTAATATCAACACACTCCAATAAATCGCAAATACCAATCATTGCTGAATAGTCTAAATTACCGATAATACCCCTTCAGAGTCGGGAAATAACAGCCTAAATGGTAGTCTTTTCATCAAAAAAAATAAAAAGAGAAAAAAATGTATTCCAGGAGATCTCAGCGCTTTTTACTTTCAATCCTTTTTTTTTTTCTTCTTCAGGATAAAACTCTTTATTTGTTAACCGAAATTTTATTGAAACCGAAATTGTTAACACGAGCAATGAGATAATTTACAATGGAATTTCAGTTCCAACACGTGTGAAAGAGAAGCAGGATTTAAAAAAAAAATCCTTGAAATTAATTAGCTCTCCTTCTCTAAACTGCATTAAAATTAAACACCATTTCTCATTAAACCATATATTTCATAAAACTTTGAAAATAGTGATTATTGGACAACAGACCTCTAAAAAAATTGAAGAACAGGCAAGAACTACAAAAAAAAATAACTTGAACTATTCATAAATGTTGATGATTAGGGTGTTTACGCCTCTGAACAAAACCCAAATAATAAATTATCAATTAATTTCAATAAGAATTTCAAATAAGTTCTACCAAACCAAAAACCACTAAATTTGTGTCATAATGTAAAAATATTGAGTTAAATTAGCATAATCGTATTAATATGTGTCTTAATTTATAATTAATCTTGTAAGGCTGATCATAACGATATGCACATGTATATATTCTTGATGCATTAAATGAGAAGGAGTTGAAGAGATCTTGAATATTCCGTCTGCATCTGGTGAAGGCTCTGAGTGCTATACGTCAATTAGAGGGCATCATGATTAAAACCAGACCTCAACGACGTATGAAAAAAAACTCTTCGATGTTTCTTGAGACGCTGCCTGTCACACATTTTCTTCAAGAGCAACTCCGACGTCAAAATATTAAACTCTTGGTGAAATAGTAATTGATTAGTGAGGTCAACAACTGTGCAAGAAATAGAAACCACAATATTTTCATTGATATGATTGTACTCTGATAAAATTGAAAGTAAACCGCATTAAGCATTATGCAATCATTTTTATCATTAGTTTGTATTGGTGTTGGCGATGTTGGTTTGTTGATAGTCTTTATTTAGCTCCTGGACAAACTATCTTTATAAATGGAAAAATTCTTTCCTACGTGAGCAACCTTTACAAGCGATGAAACGCTGCTATAGTAACTTTGTCAATATTCTCAATGCAATTAATTAGGAGTTAAATACAATTAGTTTGGAAGAACTCGTCAATAAAATTAAATTAAGCAACTCTAAAATGTTTTCCCTTTTTAATAGTTGTCCATCCAACTGGCTAAGCGAGCATTAATTCTTAAACACCTGTCAAATATGAAGTCACCATCTTTTTAATTTTTTTTAAGTATCTTGAAAATGAATTTTATATTCAAAGAACTTGTTTTTGCAAAATAAAATACATAGTAAAAGCAATAATACTTAAATTGCACATTTTTTTTTTTTTGTAATTTAGGTTATGCTGCTATTCTTACTTAGATTTTGATCCCTTTTTTTTCTGTCTCCTTCCATATAATAAATTATCGTCTGAGATATCACATACCACATTCTCTCCTTACTCTCTAGCCGCCAGCCTTGGAAATCTGATATTGTGGTGAAATATATATTTTTTTTTCTACCACAGGCCCCAACCTTCTATATTTACATGTTGCAGATTTTAAACCTTGTAGGTACATACCGAAAGAAATACATACATATACATGGAGTTAAAAAATGCATTATTGAAATAAATCTACTGATACCAAACTACCTGTTGTGAATAGCTTTAATAATTGTTATTTCGACACAACAATGAATCAATTTAAATAATATATAACGTTTACTAGATACTTTATTCACAAATTCCCTTCAATGACATTGTATGTTACAGTTCTTTTTATTTAGTAAAGTTACTTTCCGACTGAAAAAAGACGAAACCGAATAAGACACAAAGAAAATAATTTACTTTTAGAAACAAGATCTAACATAGAAACAAATTTTTCACATTTTTCCTGGAAAAGAAGCTTTTTTATCTGTCCTTATCGGTCATGCACATCATTTCCGCTTTAATGTAGCTTATCAAAAAGTAGGATTTGCTTAAAGAAACAAAATATTTTTATTTTTAGAAGAGTTATGTAAACAATTTTTTTTTTTTATTCAATAACATCAGAGCTCTCTGATACAATCAAGTCGAGTTCAACTTCCCACTGGAAACTCAAGATTCATCAATAGCAAAAAACTTAAAAATTGACGTAAGATATCAGATACAAGCAGAAAAAAAAAAAAAAAATAACGGGATGAGGCAGAATAAAGTAATGGAAATAAATTTGGAAAACATTATAAAACGCCTTCATTAACCGCTAATCTAAAAACCAAATAGAACTTTACGCCAAATTTACGAATGTTTGGTAAAGAATTTAGAAGGGTTAAAGTTATTATTTTTTACATCTCATATTTGACTATAGTAAGTATTGTTGATCCATACATTTAACACTTACTAGAATATTATAGCAGAGGCGAGATTAAATATGAATAACACATAGGTAAAAGGAACTCATAAAGAATGTAATTGGAATAGGGTTTAGTACAATCACAACAGGCATTTAGCAAAAATGTACCAAATTAATCAATGCTATTATGTTCAACTCAACCCCCATGAAAAAAAAACATGATGGTGATCTTATTATATTTTTTTAGAAAGGTAAGACGTGACTCACCTTTCGGACTATATCATATATCGAAGTAAATTAGGTTTATAAATCATTGAATCAGAAAAACCGGTTTTTAAAATTACCATTTGGACAGAAAAGATATAAATTTCGATCCATATCGATCGATACCCTACATGCAACGTCTGTCTTCAATATATCAAATGATTCTCCATATTTTCATATTCGTTACATGCAGCAATTACCTCTTTTTCAATACTGCTGAATAAGGTAGAAACCCGCCAGTTGTTTGACTAGTCTGAGACTTTCTCTCCAGTTGTGAATCAGCTAAAAGTCAGGTTGAGATTTTCTAAATGGTTTGATACTTCAAAGTGCGGTGCGATATATCAAGAAGTCGCTAGTGGGCTGCCAACGCAAGAACCAGCTCTGTCACCCACACCCCTAACGGGAAACTTCGGAACTTATAAATAATTCTTACTCTCGTTATAAATCTGATCCCATTCCTCATCACCTAGCAGCAAGTTTTTTTAAAGATATAAATTTGAATACTAACTCTTTCACCTTTTTTCATATATATGTTTTCCAAGATTTTCTCTCTCTCACGTTTATGTCGGGGGAATCATTTTATTTTAGATGTCAGATAAATGATGGCTTGTTTGCGCGAAAAGATATCTTCAATCCTCTACCCTCTGAATGATGTATAAATATTCATCAATTCAAATAATTGACGTATAGCTGTGTATTAATTAGTAATTCTAATCTTACTATCAATCAAACAACAGCGTAGGTTTCGTATCCTTGTAAATATTCCGATTGAAAATTGAATAATTTACATCGATCTTAATTATTGGAAGATTGAAATAATATGACCGGCAACAAATTACCAGCAATTTTCGGCAATCTAATACAACCTACAGGTATATTTAATTGCCCTCGAAGTGAAGGATGCCATAATCATATTTTCATTAGATAAAACTGAACTCTCAATTGTTTTAGATTCCATAATAAATCTTTTTCATAACAATTACGTATCATATCTAATAGCAATTTGAAAAGCTTCCAGGTGAGGCACACATTGAATTGTGTCGTGGCCTGCGTCGCAATGTGAGCTTTGTTTCATTAAGCTGTACTCTATAAGTATTAAAGAAACACATTTTATTAGCTCAAAGTTATGCAAAATTGGCTCTATCGAACAAATACAAAAATATGACATGGGGCTTATTTATCTATGGGCTACTGATTTATCAAATCTTAGGTATTTTTTTACCTAATTATCCACACAGCCATTCAAAAAATAA